>JAJOOR010029559.1:0-19198 GCA_036250505.1 Solanum acaule
GCCCCCCCCCCCCCCCCAGGCCCTTATCTATTATGTTTCTTTTCTATAATGTTATATCTGCATAATGCATCATTATACTAATGCACATGCCATTATGATGTTTTTTGTGTTATTACCTGGCTGGAGAAATTAAGGAGGAATGTGGCCTACGTGGTTTGAGTAGACTATTATCAGGGTTGACCTCGAGAAATTGTCTTCTTTTTTCTTTCCGATTTCCTGATTCTGCATGATTATTTTGCACAGGAGGAAGAAGCAAAGTCTGAACATGTTGAGGAAAAAGAAGTTGAAACAGCGGAGCAAGATGTTCCGGAAATGGAGAATCCAGTTAAGGAGTATGACGATGAAGATGATTTCATGAAATGGAGTCAGTATACGAGTGAAGTGTGAACGTTAATTTTCAGTTTATCTGTATTCTCCTGCCACAAGGATCTTACATCTCTTTTGTTATATACCTTTTTGAACTCATGCCAATAATATGGTACTTGAGAGAATCATTTCAAAGGAATGTAGCAAAAGGTAAGTGTTAGTTATATGTATTGACAATGTAAAGAAAATTTGTTCTGATACGTTGGCTTAGTGAAAAATTCTTCGTACAATTAAAAGTTGAAGTATTGAACAGTATTCTCTCATATTTACGAGCGAATGTGAACTAGTTCATTCTTTCTGGTCTAGACTAATATAATAGACTATAATATGTCATTTATGCAAACTTTAAGAAAAAAGGTTAATTCTTGTCTTTTTTTTTAAAAAAAAATAAGTGTCTTTGCTTGAGCTCAATTTTAAACATCCCTTCCATTTTATCAATACCCACCCGAATCCCAACAATACACTTTTACATGTTATGGTTCTTTCATAAACTAATTAGGTTCATGAATTTCCTTTTTCTCTCATCTAATTTGTTCTTTAGGTTGTTAAAGTTATACGAATATGGTATCTTTAATATTGTAAAGTAATTGTTTTACCAAGCGGAAGTGCCACAATGAAGAAATTACTAACCACTTCATATTTAGATCCGGCTCCTCTCCATTTCTCTTCTCTCCATTTTCACAAGTTCTAGTTTGGATTGCAGACACATGTCATAGTTTATAATTAATGGCTGATATTTAATTGATTAAAGCAAAGTCCTAACCATAGTTATTACTTTTATATATTTGCTTCTTAAATATTTTTGCAATCCATTATATTTTTCCTAAATATATTAAAAACGAAAAAATGTATATTTTAATGGATTGAAAATCAAATATACATGATCAATTTTTTTTACAGTGATACAAAAAGTCCAATTATAGTAGAACTAGTGAACTCATCAGCGCTTCGCGTGGTTATAAAAAACGATAAGATGTCATTATATATTTATCCAGATATTTAATTGTTTTCATAGAGAAAAATATTTTGGTAATAGTTAGATGACTTCTAACAAAGTCATAAGTTACTCTTTTGAACAAATAAAAATATATGATAGGTTACAATCCCTCTCGAGCCCATTTTTACATCAATCAGAAAGATTCATTATGCGGTGACAATTTTATTTTGTATATATATTCTTCAACGAAAAAACAATTTATCAAAAGCATATTTTAACATATGCTTACTCTTAAGAATTGTAAAATATGACGTGTTACAATCCTTCTAGATATCATTTTTATTTTTAAAAAAGTTCATAAAGCTACCTATGTTACAAATTTCTATTATATTTAAGTATAAACTGATTATATATACCGATAATTAAATCATTTACACCATCCATTCCTGCTTTATTAGCATCACAAGAGAAGTCTATGAATAAGATAGATCACATATTAGGTCTAGAAAGAGGAGGTTTAGGAAAGATCCAATCAATTTGCCAATTCTTTTTCTTGAGTCATCTCTCAATTGCAACATGAAAGGAAGAGAGAGAACGTTCTGGAAGGAAAATGTAAGAGGTGCATGTTGTTTGCTAAAAATTTAGTACTGTATAATGACCATATTACCCTTCAATAATGAGTATATTTTATAGGTTATGACATTGATCGTAAATAATAGAAATTCTTATTATTACGCCCCTGATGCAATTACGCATAGTGCCCTTTTGGTCAGCATACTTACTCTTCCACTATAGTGATGTAGAACAATTCCATTACCTATCTACGCTTTTAACAAAATAATGCAGAGCATATATGTAAGGAACTGTAACAATAACAACAAGGTGTAATCACATAAACACAGTAAACCATGACCAGTTGGAGGAATGAAGAACCTTAAACAAATATTTAAGAAAATCTGCTGATATTTAAGATGAAAAATATCCAAAAAATTTCAAGAACTTACAGTTTAAGTAAATGTTGCAGAGCTAATTCTTGCGCCTTCTTATTCCTTGACAATCTCTTTCCAACTTTGGCGGCTAATTTATGTTCTACCCCTTCGTGACTCGTGAGGGAGCAATTTCTAGTTTATTCACAATAAATAATGACACATAACTCCATTTGGCAGCTTGAAAATCCAAAGCCTTTCTTGATCTATCATTTTAATTGTGTTGGAGATACGATACCTAGCTTAGTAGTCAACCTTTGCTATCCCGAAACACATAACAGGGAGGCGTTTTGAAATACTTTCAAAAACCAAGTAACACCAATCTTCAACTAAAGAAGTCTAAAACTGAGTGTAAAAATAGAAATTAGCGAGCTATAAATTAAAAGATACTGAATGTTTTATCTAGGATCTTAAAAAATTGTAGAAAGTGTGTCAGGATCTTAATTGATTTGGTGAGTAATTCAGGTAAACCACTGTGTCATTGTTTGATGCCTTATTGCGATTGTCGTAGCAGGTATTTCAGATATATTTTTTCCACATTTTTCAATGAAGAGCGCAGTCACAAAGTGAGCACCAAGTAAATAATTGTTAAAAGCTTAGAACAACATTTTTCAAAATGTAAGCAACTCTATGTGCAATAAACTAAAAATAACTTAAAGTAACCAAGTGATAGATTAAAGATAAGAAATTCATGTTTTCTAAAGCGAGTAACTCCCAATAGCAAACTGTATAAATGCAGGGGTAATTTAGGATGGTATGTAGTCCAAAGATGTTGCTAGATTCTAGCTAGGTACGACACACACATAGAGTTAAATGTGATGGGAGATTCTGAGATAAGGTGTGTAAAGAATGGAGAAAAGTGAACAAAAATGTCATACAACGGACGGGGAAAAATGACTGGTGATCATATTTCTGTAATCTGTGGTCTTTTTGACCTACACTTTCCTCTTTGTTTTGTGTATAGAATTATAAAGATGGCTAATTATTTATTTGTTTTCTCTTCATGGTTTATTTGACACACTTGTGTTCAAGTCAAGTGTACTAATCTCTCATGTCATAATTTTTTTTTCATTGATACCAACACCTTTTTATTGGTGTACTTTAATTATGAAGCAAATTTCTGTTCAATAATTAACTCTTTTGGTGATATAATACTCTAGTCAAATAGAAATCTTCACTTGCAGAACCACTCAGGTAATTTAAGAAATTATACAACAGATTCTAAAATTTTAAATGACGGCACATCCAATTTTTTATCCTTTAATGTTAAATTTTTAACTTCATGAATTCTCTTTTAATGTCATCAGACTTGAGGGTAATTTTCAGCCCTTCAGATCACAAAAAGAGACGGATGAAGTGATTCACTTTCAATATGACCACAGTAATAAATAATTAAATAAATATAGCTCATTATGATAGCTTTTTGCTCAAAACTCACATCATGTAAAAAGTAAATAGAAGAAAATAAAAAATTACACAAAAGAACCTTATAACAAACAAAGAGCAAATGGGGGAAAGAACATAACATATCATATGATCCAGTGACTCAGTTTCATTTATATATAGTTAAGCATCATTTGAGGTGCTTCATTAGTTTCTTGCAAATTCCGCAAAGCACTATTACTGATATTCCACAAGAAAATATTTAAAGATGAAAGAATTCTTAAAAGAGATATAAACACTAATTTTATTTTTATTAATTGTATAGAAAATTAATTGACAATCAAGTTCGATCATAGCAGATAAGCAACACACAACAACAGCCTGTGACTATACAATAAAAGATATCCTCATCAGAATTGAATCAACAGTTTGACAGATAAAACAAATCTCCAAAAAAAAATCTTCAGAAATAACTCAAACTGAACTATTGCTCGAGAGCTTCAGAAATAACCACTTGCGAATTTATATGAAGATCGATGAACTTTTTCAAAGATATCAACATTATATTCCTCGGACACGTAATGTTTTAACTCATAATCTAACGCAATTCTCTATTTCCTTGCTGCATATAATTTTTTAGCATTCAACTTTCTCAATTTAGGTTGTAAATGATACATTTATGTCGTATGAACATTTGAAATAGATTATAAAGTAATATATTGAAGTTGTTTACAAAAGAAAAAAATAGCATAAAGTACAAAATCTCATATATTTGGAGGCTAATTGCATCATCGGAGTGTGGGGTGCGGGAGGAATTGGGAAAATTACTTTGGTAAAGAATCTGAACAATGAGCTCGAACAGATTGACGTGTCAATTCTTTTGGTGTTGTGATATGGGTTACAGTACCGAAACCACCAATAGACATAAGTAAGGTTCAAACCCAAAAGATTAAGCCTAGAGGTAGATAACGAGGGAAGTGTAGAAAGCATTGCCAGCAAAATCTATCAAAGGCTGAAGCAAGAAAAGAGTTTCCTTGTCATACTAGATGATGTTTGCAAAGTTATAGATTTGGATGATGTAGGTGTGCCCCAACCCAAAGATCACGCAGGAAGCAACGTTATTATAACTTGTCGTTCTTTGGATGTTTATAGGCAAATGAAAACAGACACCGATATGAACGTTTCCACATTGGATGAGGATGAATCTTGGCAACTGTTTGTCAAAAATGCAGGAGATGTTGCCAATCGGGTGGATATTGAGCCATTGGCAATGGATATTGCAAGAGAGTGTGGTGGTTTACCTTTAGCAATCACTGTTATTGCAACATCTATGAGAGGGAAGTCAAGGGTCGAGCTGTGGGAAGATGCTCTAAAATCACTTAGAATATCTGAACCTTATGACGCACATGTAATACAAAAGGTTTACAAGATCATCAAGTTGAGTCTTGATAATTTAGAATCTCGGGATATTGAATTATCGACTTATCGTCAGAGCAAAGAAGCACTATGAACAAAAGGAGTTGTTTCTTGTATTGTTCTTTATATCCAGCGGCTATTCCAACTGATGATCTCATACATTGCTGGTGGGTAGAGGGGTTCCTTGGTGAACATGACACATATGAAAAAGCTTACAACAGGGGAATCACAATTATTGAGAGTCTAAAAGATGTCTCCTTGCTAGAAGCCCATCAGATGGATTGTGTGAAGATGCATGACGTGTTGTGATGTTGCTATATGGATAGATAATTCCTTCGGGTTAACTGACATTTCACATATCGAAATGTCAGCTCCTGTGAAGAGAATATATCTCTCCTAAGCAAAGAAATTCAAAGTCTACCTGAAAACTTCAGAGAATGCCCAGAGACAACAACTTTACTATTGCAAGACAATGATCTCCTTAGCAAAATTCCCCAAGAATTCTTTTTTGCATTTCCAGCTCTAAGAGTTGTGAATCTGAGTCATCCTGGTATTAATGCACTGCCTTGTTCCAACAATAGTTTATGTCAATTACGTTCTCTAATACTACGAAAATGTAGTTCGTTGAAAGAGTTATCACCAATTGGTAATCTTTGCAATTTGCAGTTGCTGGATTGTGATAATACAAGGTTACATTTTCTGCCGCAAGGAATGGATAAGTTGACAAATCTGAGGCTAGTATATATGCCTTTAGATGATTTGAAGGAGAGCATCGGTCCAGGTTTTTTCCTCGAGTTGCATAGGATTGAAATGTTAAAGATGGATGGCAGAAAGTATCATAGTGTGGCTGTTGTTGGAGCAACGTCTTTTGATGAGATATCGTGTCTACACATAGGTCATCAATTTTGAATAGAGACTACACCTGGATGTCTCGATTGAAAAGTTTTCACATTGAGATTGGGGAAACTTTAACAATGTACCATTCAACAAGTCAACAAAGAGGATAAGTATCTCCCATTGTGAAACTTTGAGTAATGAAGAGCTCTCAGGCATGTTGCACTTCACTTCAGATTTGTACTTGGATAAATGCATGGGTCTCAGGAAGCTGATTGTGAACAAGAAGAGTTTTAATGGATTAAAAAAACTCTACATTGTCAAATGTTGGTGTGATTTCGGACCATTGAAAGAAAGAAGTAGACAGTTTGATCCTCTGCCAATTCTTGAACATCTCAGGCTCGCTTCTGTAGATCATTTAAAGAGTGTTTCTGATTTCAGTCAATTTTTGGGTCTAAGATTTTCTGAATTACGCCAACTGGATATATCCCATTGTGATAATTTAACATGTGTTTTTAATGCTTTTTCTGTACCCAATCACTTGGAAGAAATTACAATTAACCATTGTGATCAGTTGGTAGAGTTATTAGGCCAATGCGGATCTGATCAGAGGACACCAGAAATTCCAAGAGTCCGAAAGTTGTGGTTGAATCATCTATTGAGATTAGCAACTTTTGGGGAGGCACAGAGTATGAGGAACTTGAGATGATCGGATGCTATGATATAAGGAAGTTGCCTCTCTCTATTCAAACCTCCACAAACATCAAACTTATAACAGGATCATCAACATGGTGGAGCCGACTGGAGTGGGATGACGACAACTACAAGTCAAATTTAGAGCATTGTTTCACTGCAAATTAGGTGATGTGCCAATTAACTTTGTGTGTTCATATTTTATTCATTGAACCCATATATGTTGTGATGAGATCGATGACTTGAAATGCATCATCATCATCTCCTATAATATGCACATGCATTGACATGAGATTGAATATGAATAACAAACCGTTTGATTTATCATTCAAATATTAATTATCAAGTGTGTTGAGCTTGACTCGTTGACCGTTGTTGCCTCATTTAGGAATGTTTCTTTCATTCGAAAAAAATGAACATCATGTGCTAAATTTTGAATGTCTCAACAGTACAGAAGCAACAACAGTTTATTACAAATTATCACACAAGGAACCTGAAACAAGAAACTACTCAGTGTACAATCAATCAAGCAATCAAAACATCGGAACCAGAGAGCAAGAACTGTACAAACTTCGGCAGAAGAAACTTAAGATATCTGACAAGGTGGAGACTCGGGGTCGTTAAACCAGTAAGTTCCTTCCTTTGTATTTCCACTCAAATTTTCCTGAATGAGAAAACAACGAGTCAAGCTCAACACACTTGATAATATTTGAATGATAAACCAACTTCTTCAAGTATAATACTAAAAGCATTTTCATAATTGAGAATTGTGAAAGTTAAATTGGCACATCACCTTAAATGCAGTGAAACGATGATCTAAATTTGACTTGAAGTTGTCATCATCCCACTCCAGTTGGCTCCACCATTCTGTTGTTCCTTTTATTAGTTTGATGTTGTTGGAGGTTTGAATAGAGAGAGGCAACTTCCTTATTTGATTAGGACCTTGTAAGGTAAGTTCCTCCAGGTGTTCCAACATACTCTGTGGCTCCCCCAACGCTCCTACATTTCGTAACAACTCTACCAGTTGGTTACAATAGATACTTGTAATTTCTTCCAAGTGCTTAGGTAAAGCAAAAGCATCACCAACATTGAAAAGACATGTTAAACTATGACAAATATATACAACCAGTTGGCGTAATTTAGTCAATCTTAGACCCAGAAATTGACTGAAATCGGAGACACTCTTTAAATTATGAACGTACTCGAGGCCGAGATATTCCAGATTTGGCAAAGGGTCAAACTGTCCACTTCCTTCTTCCACTGGTGTGAAATAACAAGAACATTTGTGAATGCATATTGATTTTAATCCATTAAAACTATTCTTGTTCACAATCACCTTCCTGAGACCCATGCATTTTTCCAAGTACAAATGTGAAGCAAACTGCAACATGCCTGAGAGCTCTCCGTTACTGAAAATTTCACAACGGGAGACACTTATCTTCCTTCTTGACTTGTTCTGTCGTACCTGAGCTGTAGTATTCCCAACTCTAATGTGAAATCTTTTCAATCTTTTCATCCAGGTGTGGTCTCTATTGCAAATTGATGAGCTATCTAATCTAATAAAAAGAGATGTCAGATTATGTAGAGACGATATCTCATCAAAAGACGTTGGTTCAACAACAGTCACCTCTTCTTTTCCTGGCCAAAGATCTATCAACACATTATAATTCATCTTTAAATTGTACTGATAAGAGTGTGGCATCATTTCGGAATCCATCTTTAACATTTCAATGCTAGGCAATTTGAGGAAAAATCCTTGGCTGATGCTCTCATTCAAATCATCTACAGGCAGATTTAATAGCCTCAGATTTGTCAACTTGTCCATTCCTTCTGGCAGACAACATAACTTTGTATTATCACAATCGAGCAACTGCAAATTGCAAAGATTACCAATAGGTGGTAACTCTTTCAACTCCTTGCAACTTTGTAGTATTAGAGCACGTAGTTGACATAAACTATTGATGGAACAAGGCAGTGCTCTAATACCAGTTTTACTCAGATTCACAACTCTTAGAGCTGGAAATGACAAAAAGAATTCATCTGGAATTTTGCTAAGGCGATCATTATCTTGCAATAGTAAAGTTGTTGTCTCTGGGCATTCTGTGAAGTTATCAGGTAGACATTGAATTTTGTTGCTTATGAAAGATATTCTCTTGACAGAAGCTGATACTTTAATAAGAAATATCTCAGTTAACCCGATTCCAGCTTGAGTAACAGAATTGTGTTCATCACCAAAGGAATTAGCTAACCATATAGCTACATCACGGATCACATCATGCATCTTCACAAAATCAAACACATGAGTTTCTAGCAAGGACACGTCTTTTAGACTCTCAATCATTGTGATTCCCCTGTTGTAGGCTTCTTCATATGTGTCATGTTCACCGAGGAACCCCTCTGCCCACCAGAAATGTATGAGATCATCTGTTGACATCGTTGCTGGATATAAGGAACAATACAAAAAACAACTTCGAATGTCACCTCTCCTTTTGTTCACATGTTTGCTTCTTTGCTCTGAGGATAATTCAATATCCGGAGATTCTAAAGAATCAAAACTCCACTTGATGACCTTGTAAACCTTATCTTTTACATCTTTGTTATGAGGTTCGGACATTCTAAGTGATTTCAAAGCATCTTCCCAGAGCTCGACCCTTGGCTTCCCTCTCATTGATGTTCCAATAACAGTGATTGCTAAAGGTAAGCCATCACACTCTCTTGCAATTTCATTAGCAAATGGTTGAATTTGTTCTATATTGGCAACATCTCCCGCATTTTTGACAAACAGTTGCCAAGATTCATCCTCATCCAATGTGTAAACCTTCATTTCAATGTCTGTTTTCATTTGCTTACAAACATCCAAAGAACGAGAAGTTATAATGACCTTGCTTCTTGCGGGATCTTCAGGTTTGGGCACACCTATATGATCCAAATTTATAGCTTCCCAAACATCATCTAATATGAGAAGGAAACTCTCTTCTTGCTTTAGCCTTTGATAGATTTTGCTGCCAATGCTTTCTACACTTTCTTCTTTATCCACTTTTAGGTTTAATCTGCTGACAATTTGTGCTTGAACTTTTTTTATGTCTATTGGCGGTTTTGGCACTGTAACCCATACCACAACACCAAAAGATAGTTTAGAACTTGACACATCAGTCTTTAGGAGCTCATTGTTCAGATTCTTCACCAACGTCATTTTCCCAACTCCTCCCGTACCAAACACACCGATGATGCATACCTGAAAGGATAATTTACCCACTAGTAAAAGTTGCAACAATGGTAGTATAGAAGAAATTTAGAAAATTAGAGAAACAAGGACGTTGGATGCTTTGATCATTATGCATTATATATATCATCGTATAATCATATCATATATCATATATTATTATTATTATTATTAACTATTACTACTAATTATTACTAATTACTAATTACTAAAAGTGGGAACATATATCATATATCAAAACTCATTCATTTTTTGTAACTCAAATATAGTGTTTAATAAGTACTCCCTCCGTTCCATTTTATGTGGCACCATTTCCTTTTTGGTTAGTCCCAAAAAGAATGTTACATTTTCTTATATGATAAGTATTTAAAGGTACAATTCATCTTTTACCCTTGTTGGTCCCACTTAATCATACATTTATGAGGAGAGAGAAAAATGAATCTACTTTTTAATATGACTATTTTTTGAAGGGACAATTTGGTAAACATTTCAAAATCTTAATTTATTTTTTAAACTCCATGCCCGGTCAAATATTGCCACATAAAATGGGACGGAGGGAGTAATATTCACGTGACAAATTTAGCAATTATCAAATTCTAAACAATTTAAGACTACTAAACTTGATTTAATTCCAACAATTAATACCTTATCATCTTCTAAATGTTGTTGGATTTTGTTGAGATTCCTTGTTGCTGCGGACTGGCCTTCTATTGATGGTCCGGGGAGGAACTCAACTTTTTTCACCTGGTAATTTTCTACCATCAAATTGGATCCAAAGTTTTCTCTGACCTCTTTAAGACTACAAAGTTGATCTCGGATGTTCTGCACTTGAGTGCAGACCTCCGAGCGGAGGCTGCAATTTGGACAATACTTATATTTACGTATCTTAGCCATTGCAATGTTTTCTTGCATAGTTTCCCATTCATCCTCCAGCTCGCAAACATCTTCGATCCACTTGATAACATCTGGTTTTGGTTTATAGCCTTCTCTCTCAGCTTTTTCCGTCTTTCCTTTGATATCATCTCTTAACTTTGTTATCTTCTCCATTTCCTCCCTTAGATTTTCAATTTTTGACGAGAAACGGACAATATTTTCAACCTTAGGATAAATGCATTTACATACAAACTTTCCTACCTCAACAACAAAGCCGCCTACAGCATTAATCAGTATTTCCATAGGTAAAGTCTTTTTTTTTTTTGATAGAGAAATTCTCAAAGATTAGCAAATGAAACTAAGCTAATTGTTTCTTGTTTGTTTAAGACAGAGAAAGTAAGTAAATAAAATTATTGGTAAAAGTCAACGAATTAACATAATAATAAAACTAGGCAACATGATTTAAAATAATTAAGCACATGATCCACTTGACAACGGTATGTAAATGTCAACGATTTGGACTCGTTCAGTTTTCACAATTTATAAACTGTCTTTTGATGTCTCAAAGAGCTTCTCAATTTGCCAACAACCAATACAACAAATTGTGAAAGTCTAAAGTGCTTTGTTTTATTTTACTAATAATTTGTTTGCTTAATTAAATAAACTTTGTGTCAATTCAAAACAAGGCAAACAAATTGAAACAGAGGAGTTGGTATTTTTAGAAAGTTGAGGCATGGATACATGAAGTGAATAGTTTTGATGGCTCATATATAATTAATTTGCCTGTGTGTTGGTGTTACAGTTAAATATAATGACAAAACTTTTCCTCTAAACCTTTTAAGAACACAAACCCAACACATATTAATTTGCTGCTTTAGGGTGCAAGAGAAATATTCTACGACAGCCTATGAAAAATACCATCTGGTGAGGTATTGCGACCACAACCATTTGGTCACGTACTTTTGACTGATCGAAGTAAATATTTTACAACACATTTTTATTAGAAGAGCACGAACCATAAGTATCCAAGCAACGTTTTCATGTGTTTACCATGGACCATTTTCT
The DNA here is from genome assembly GCA_036250505.1 of Solanum acaule. Lineage (NCBI taxonomy): Eukaryota > Viridiplantae > Streptophyta > Magnoliopsida > Solanales > Solanaceae > Solanum > Solanum acaule. The sequence goes on from JAJOOR010029559.1 coordinate 11,777, forward strand.
CAGTTTTCCTTCTTTTGTCAATGAGAACAAAACATGAGCTAATTAAATTTTGAATGTTTCAACACGTACAGAAGAAATAACAGTTTATTACAATTAACAAGATTATCACACAACGCAACTGAAACAAAGAACAACGACTCACTGTACAATCAATCAAGCAATCACAACATCGGAACCAGAGATCAAGAATTGTACAAACTTTGGCAGACAAGATGAAGACTCAGTCCTCAATATCGTTGTATTTCTCTGTTCTGTACCCACGTATATATACAAGCAGAATGAACATTCTAGCTAACCTATTGTGCACCTAAATTGGCCCAAATAAAAGGCATCTAAAATAACTAACTCTAACAAACTACAAAAGAAATAATTAAATTTACAACAATAATTTTTTTTTGTATAAAATAAAAAATAAAGAGAAATCATAAAGAGAACTATAAAAAAAAAAGAATGCAACATTATTTTTACCCTGCTTACAGTCCTAGTCTTTAAAAAATAAAATAAAAAATACAAAATTAATACACAATCTTTCAAACTCTTGTTGACATCCATTTCCACAAGTTGATCACCATTCAATAGTTTTATTTTTCGAGTCAAATATAAAGGTGAATAAAATAAGTATCAAAAGCATAACAATTTAAAAGACTAATGTGATCATTTGTCCAAAGTCTTACAATGCTTTTATTTATAGGAGTATAATATGAATAACAAATAATGTCAAGAATATGGTTGTTAATTATTTAGAGATTATGATAATAAAATTATGGGAGTAATGAAAATAATGATCATTAAGTTTTGTATTAAAGAATATAAATGAATAGTTAATTGACATATTTATTATTCAACAATAAAAAATAGAGAAATTATAAAAGTAAAAAAGAAGAAAATAAACAGAATTCTTAGCCAAAGATTATAATAAAGATGAAAAACTTAAGAAACTCAACATATTATTGTGTAGATTTTAGTGTTATTTAAAATTTGTAATGAAGTATTTTTTAATTGAAAATTCATGGGAAAAAATATATATTTAGACATTTTTGAGAAACTAACAAAAAAAGAAGAAGAGAAGAGATAATTATGTCCAACAAAGTCACAAGTTACTATTTTGAACCAAATGAAATTATAAATGTACGACAATCAAAACTTTATATAAAATACAAAATAAAGAGAAATCACGAGAGAACTATAATAAATAAATAAATAAATAAATAATACAACATCATTCTTACTAGCTTAATTATTAAAACATTAAAAAAATATCGACATAATAAACACTAAAAACATGACACTTAAGTGGAGTTGTAATTGAAACATTCATTTTTGTACAATAATAATTTAAAAATAAAAAAAAATTGTCAACCAAAGATATAAAAGATGAAGCATAGAAAAATGAAAATAAAATAATCATCATACATTTCTCAAAATAGATTTTTATAAGTGTGATTTAAGAAGTTATAAATTTACAAATTAAAATAATTTGAAGGTTAGGAGTTATAGAAATTATTAAATTAATTAAGATTTGAATATATGTAATTGAAGAGGTGTGAATTAAAGAGATGATTTTATAAATTAAAATAATTGAAAAAAATTAGAGAAAATGTCAAAAAATAAATAGAATTATTGGTCATTGAAAGATGCCACATCACTTTCTTATCATCTAGCTTTATATATAGAGAGATATTCTTTGTACAGTCTCACATTTTAATTTTGGATAGTGTATGTTATAATAATTCAAAATAAATTTGTAATAAATGCGTAATAAAAAGGGCAATGAAAGATTAGTATGCCTAATTTACTATAAATATAAATTATTTAAGCAATTTTTTAAGTAAGATAAAAGAAATCAGAAAGAAAAAAACAGAAAAGGCAGAATTAAGTAATGAAAGTTTTATGGGAATTTGTATCCATAATTTAATGGACAATTAGTAAATATTTAGAATTTAATGTGCAAATAAATGCACAAAATGGAAGAAAAACTATACCGTAACGTCTTGCTAGCGTATATGGCTTTTGTTAGCAATAATTAAGCAATTAAAATGATCTATGGCCCGAAACAACAAATAAATAAAGAAAAAAAAGTAGAAAAAATAAAAGGAAAAACTAAAGGTGCAATGAAAAATATCAAATATAGAATGATTTATTTAACTATGTTTAAATAATTTATAAAAATAAATTTTATTTTAAATTTTTTCCTTATGTAGTTTTAGTATTTCACCTTTATATTATGAAATTGTATTTTTAATTCTCGTTTAATAAATTCATTACATTTTTTCTTATATATAAGTGTGTATATCTTTTGTAATTTGAATTATTCATTTTAATACTTTAATCCCTACTCTCAATTTAAAAACAAAAAACAAAAAATACTAAGAGGAATAAGTAAGGAGAAAAATAAAACAAAAATAACGTGACTATCTAAATTTATTTTCTTTCCTTTTTATGTTTTATTATTATTTATTTACAATTATTAGATTTTTATTTTCATTTCCTTTTCTTCCCTTCCTGCCTTTTTCTTTTTATTTATTTCCATTTGGTTCAATATCTTTTTCCTTTTTATTTTGCAATTTATTATCTCTGCTTTCTCCTCATTCTTCTCCATTTATCACGCCAAATTTATTTTATATTTTAAAAAAGAAAGGCATAAATTTATATGTTTTGAATGACCTCTCGTATCATTTTAATGTTTTATATAGTCCTCTTTTTTAAAATCAAAAGAGTAGATAGAAAGAAAGAAATGACACTTTATTGTGACGGTCCATTCTCATAATTTTGCTATTGATTGTCTATTTTAGGTATGTTGAGCTTTTATTTTCTGCTGCTATAAAAGAATCAAATTCATACAAATATATTCTAATTAATTTATTTATACAAACAAAACAAAATTTCAATTTAAATGATGCGTTTAAATTTTTCTTGCATGATTCTTCATTTATATAACTTTTTGTTTTCTATTACAATAATAAATATATTCGTTCAAATATGAATGTTGATCATATGGAGATTGTTATATTATCTTGTATATGCCCAACTTTATGTATATATAAATATAGTTTACAAAAAAAATACTATTGGAAGGTAAGAATATTTCTCACGTGTTTTAAATGTGATTATTTATTATTATACTAAAAATAAGGAATTACCGTTAACATTTCAAAATATGAAGAACTTTGTTTTCTTCTCACGATACAAACATATTATTGATAAAAATGACAATAAAAAATATTGCCAGAAAACATACCTTTCAAAGTGTATTGCCATTAAAATACACATGACCTTCAAAAAATATGAGGAAAATTCAAAAGAAAGAAATAACAATGAAATTTATAGTACTATTAGAAGAACTTAAACCATCACCTGGACTGCTTCAAATTCCATCCCCCAACTTTCGATGTACAAAAATGTTATTCTCATATTTCTTTTCTCAAGTTCGTTCTCTTTTCATTTGAGTAAAATTCTTTTTCCTACCAAATGAAATTTGCACTATCAAAATAAAGACGGAGAGTCCTTTTACCAAATCTAAACTATCAGCTAATTAAATAATAGTAATTAATTATGAAAAACAAAAGACACGTAACTGATTATTTGAATTAAATGACTTTATTCTGATCAAGTAAGTTGGAATATAGTTAATTTTTTAATTAGAAAATGTGAAAAATAATGCTGGCAATAGAGAGGTGCCACATCACTTTTTCTATATCCAGCTTTATATAGATATATAGATTATTATTGTTTGATTTGTAATATATTAAATGTACATACAGATACCCAAAACCCATTTAAATTGTCTAGCTTCTGGATTAACTCTCCATTTTTATCCGTCCTCCATCATTCCTCCGAAAATGTTTTCTTGCACGGCTCATTGATTTGACTCGGACTACTCGGACTCTGCTTAATTATTGAATTCTAAAATAAACTACTTTGTTGTTTTCTTTTATCTGTGTGAGTTAGATAAGCTCGGGGAGACTTAATATAATAGGCGGTTTAAAGCCAAAATTTAGAAAAGAAAGTTACGTATATATATATTATTCTCATAAATTCTAAAAAATATATTGTAATTGACTATAATTTAATAATTATTTTTTCTTTTTTCAATTGATGGCATAACATTTCTTGTAATATTTGTTAGACAAGAATAGACGTATATAAAATATTGTACATTACATATCAACACAAATGTTTAAATCTTTTTTCATTATAATTTTGAAAACTTTTTCAATAAAATCATTTGTTACATGAACTATCAAAATTATTCTAAAAGTATGTAAAAATTAAATTAAGATTTCACTTTATTGAATATGTCAATTAAAATATCATTTTTTTAGTTATATAATATTTCATAAATTTTTTAATTACAAAAATTAATATTATAGTGGTTAGAAAACATTTAAAGGCAAGACAATATTTTTTAAAATTTAATTATTTGATAATTTAATTAATTTGAACATGAAATGTTTAAAAAATTATCTCAAAGAATTGAAGATAATCTTACAAAATTAATATTAAAATATGATTGATTCAAATTGAAGTGAATTAAACAAATTAAGAAATAAAAAAGTAACTGTGTATGATTTTTAATTATAACTACGTGAATAATAAAATTACAAAAATAAGTGCATAAAATTAGTAAAGATTAGCAACAAAGTTTTAATTAATAGTAACAATAAAAATACATAATTGTTTTTAAATTCTACTTAGGTAAATTGTTTCTTCCAAATGTTAATACGGTGCTTCTCACTATTTACATCGCCTTCATCATCAGATCTGGTTGTCTCTTTTATGTATGTATCTTCTTCATCTGGTTTTGGTTCTTCGTTTAGTCTCGAATTTGTTTCCTTTTTGTGTACCTTCGGTATTTGAGCGAACTGAATTTGGGGGGTTTTGGTTATTTTTTGGGGCCTAAAGCCACTGCTTTAGTGGCTTTAGGGTTGAGCCGCCGGAGTAGAACAGAGTGAATTTTGTGTGGGGAATGAGCTCAGTTGATAATGAGTAGACTCTCATTTAGACCGCGTCCTCTTGACATTCACAAGAAGTTGCCAATTTTGAAATCTATCAAGGATTTTGAGGATGATGATTCCCAGACTAATACACGAAACCTTATCCTTCGTCTCGCTGCTGAAGCTACAGAAAATGAGGTTTTTGAGCTCAATCCTTGTAGTTTTATGCTATATTGCATTGCATGGACTATCTGTGATTTAAATTTGCATGCATGAATTCTTCATTCAGTTTAACTAACTCTTTTATGTTTTAATCTCCTTGTTTCAAGTTAACTGTCCTAACTCCTAAGTTAAAATTTTGATAACGTACTTGGTCTTTATCATGACACACATTACTGCTGTGCTGGTGAATTGTGCCGGTACCTAAGCTTATTATGTTGGACAATAATTTATTCTTTAGGTGCCACAAACTTCTAGCAAGAAGTTGGCTCCTGAAATACCTACTCCTGAGTATGTGATTGTGGATACATATGAAAGAGATTATTCCCCCACCTTTGCGCAGCCAACATCATATATACATGCTAGAGGAGGTACGTCAAGTGTACTGTACTGGGGGATGTTAGTATCATCTGAGTAGTAACTTCTGGAACTTTGTTAAAATTTAATGTAGCTCGGGCTGAGATTGGAGAATTTGTGGAGTATGATCTTGACAATGAGGATGAAGATTGGCTTCAAGGGTTCAACAGAGAAAGAAAAGTTCTTGCAGCTGAAAAGTAAAAAAATCTTAAACCATGCTTCTGTAGACCTACTGTGTTACATTTATACACGCACCCACATACACAGCTTTCCTTGAGACATTTGCTCTCTGTTTCTTCCTTATGGTTGGTTCATCCTTTATTATTGTTTCCTCATGTCACTGCTAGTTGGATATGTTTGCATTCACACGGAGAGTAATAAAATGTGGTACTTGTGAGAATTAGTTTGAAGAACAGAAGTAAGAGACTCTAAAATCTATATAATAGCTGTATTGCATAAGTTCTTATCACACTATGGCACAATACACCAGAGAGCTTAGCTAACCAAATACTCCAGGTATAAGGAAGAGAGGAAGGTGGACAGAGGCCATTCTGTAGTCATAGCACAACTCCTTTAAGCTATACACTGAGCTAATTAGCCAAACCATAATGTACCTAGGACAATCCATGCTTATACTGAACGAAAACCATCTAGTGAAGGATAAGCTCAAATAATGGTGCTTTCCTGAAGAGGTCTCTTTGTAAGAAAATCATTTCCATTATTATATCAACTGTGCTAGCGTGCTTGGATGATGCAAACTGACATTACCTCTGAGGTGTCCCAAGCATATCTTGTGCTATCTTAACCTGGAGAAACAGGTCACTTATGACATTGTAACATTGATGGATTTGGTGTTAAAGACTTAAAGGCTAACAAACTTGGGGCTCTTCTTAGACCTTACTTGACCTTCCACTGATATCTGAGTTGGATTTCAGTTTTTTGTCTGTTAGTCCTGTTGTGACATGTTGGTTTCCACATGGAAGACACTATTTCCTTTGTGCTGAAGTTGCAAAAGCACCTTTTATCCTAGAAGCATACAAACTTAGAGGTTGTTTGGTTGGTAAACAAGTTAGACATGGATTATAATGTGGGGATTGAATAATGATGGAATCATTTAGGGGATATGCTTTTATTGGTAGATGTTTGTCTCTTTTAACTAAAAAGGGATATTGGGGTATAATAAAATACATATGTTTGGTTTTAAACTAGATAAATTGGGATACACTTTTTTTTCGATTTTAACCTTGAGTTTTCTAAAGGACTTTGGGAGAAGAGTTTTGGAGAAGGGCATCTAAATCATTTTGGTGTTTTATCCTGGTATTGTTATCCCACATTGAGTGTGGTAGAAAAATAATGCCAGAATTGTGGTATAATCCCGGGATTGATAATCCCAGAATCAAAAGTTCAACCAAACGCGAGATAAGATGTTCCCTTTTTTTCCCTGGACTGTTATCCTTATTCATAAACCAGACAACCCCTTAATCTTATTCTAGTATATCCTTCCCACACCGTAAGCTAAGTACTGGACCTGAGTTTCGCTTCTTAGAGCTGCCATGTTTGTTTCTATCCTACTTGCTTGCACTCCTTTCTCCATTTTCCTCAAGCCACTTTTAGTCCCTTTAATTATTTTATCTTTAATCTGTATTTGGCTCCAGGTTTCTGATGCTGAGTGTAATTTGTCTATGCTCTATATATTTCATCCTGTTCTTTTCCTCTCAATATGATGTGCCCTTTTTTCTATAAGGAATACAATATGCTTAATTCAAGACTTGAATTTTGCTTATTGATCATAGGCAACAAAATCACTTTTGTTACCTGATACAGGTTGGAGACAATTTTGTATAAACTAGAAGTTTTAGATCACAAGGCCCGAGAAAGAGCAGGAGTTATAGCAAATACGCTTGGCTCGCCA
>JAJOOR010029560.1:0-19106 GCA_036250505.1 Solanum acaule
TCAAATAAATGGTTAAAAAGTATCACAAGGACTAAAATTTAAAATTTTGTTATAAAACTAAAGCAAAATAAGACAAGAAATATAGAAGATGAAAGCAATAGAAATAGGGAGACAAGACAAGAAAGCTTTTCTTATTCTTCCAAATATTCAATTGATAACCAAATCTTCAAGTGTATCCAATATGAACTCTAATGCCTCTATTTATAGTATTACATAGAGGCATACAAAAGGTTAGTTATAAACATGACATTAACCATGAAAGTTATGGAGACAGTAACCATGTAAGTTATGGAGGAATATCAAGGGGGAAGGTTATGGAGGTTTGGGAGTTACTATACATTATGATGTAATTAAACCTTGAAGTTATGGACATCCACATAAATATATTACAACACTCTCTCTTGAATGTCTGATAATATGCCTCATTAAAGCCTATAAGGAAAAACCACGTGGGAAAAATTCTAGTGAAGGAAAAAGACTACGTATATCTTGTAATATGCTTTGGTTGGAAAACCCATTGGGGAAAAACCTAAGCCAGGTAAAAAAGAGTGCAACATGTATTTACTCCCTCTGATGAAAACATTACTTGATATATATGAGACAAAGCATAACAATCTTATATCTCAAATTCTAAAATATTGATGCTCACAATCCTTAGTGAATAATTATGAAAGATTATAGCTTGAACGGGTCTTTTGAACGTCTATCTCACCATTTTATTGAAGATCATGTGTGAAAAATAATTTCTGTGAAATATGTTTTGGTCCGGTCTCCTTTTATTGTATCATCCCTTCAATCGAGCTATACATTATTTTCGTATATGTTGGGTGGAATATCCCTTTCCAAAGGAAAATCACATATTTCCTTAGTATGGCAGGTCATGATTCCAACCAAACACACTCCCGACTTACTTCATAGATCAATATTATTTCTGCAAGATTTTTGAAGAAGTGGTTACTAGTGTTTGATTCTTTGAATGCCAAGATATTGTTGTGCTTCCACATGCAAACAAATATCTCATTTACGATCAAGATTTATGTGGATCAAATAAATATTTTTCATTTACATAATCAGAAAAATTGACTCAAAGATTGATCATTTAAATTTTATTGAAACTCGTCCTTTATTCACAAAGAAAATCACACATCTTCTATGTGTTGAGTCACTTGCTTTGTTAGTTTCTTGGCATAACTTGATTAATAATATGACGATATCTTCACATAACTTTCATTATGTAGATCAAATAATCTTCTAGCATTTGCATAACAATCAATCTTTAAGTGCATCAATTGCACTAATACATGATATTTTTTAATCATTCTTATGAGATCGAAAAGATTATTTCTATGTGTTAAGCAATCTCAGAACCAATGGGTACTCAATGGAATTTCTTTAAGACCTCTTAAAAATCCTTCAAATATTATCATATAACCTCCATCATCTAGTTAGACATAATAATCATTCATTATACATATTTAGGTATTTCATGTACTGCCAGACTGAAACAGTTTCATTGCATCCACCACTGAAAATATATCTCTATTTAATAATGTTAGAACTTTTGCAAAAACTCTTTATTCCCTGAGGCACAAACCATACTTTATATTTTATGGTTATACTTTCACACAATGATTCATTTGTACCCCACTGACATTATATCTTTATCTATGAACTATAAGTTCAAAAGCATCACTTTTTCAAAAACATCACTTTTCTCAGTGAAACAGAGTATACTTGATATAGTGCATTTTATTTGGCCAATCATTTATCTGTCCATATTATATGACAGATTTGAATTCAAGATCCTCGTCACCATTTATAGCATTAAGTGCTACTTCATAATAAATATATCGTCGATGGTCTTTTAAATCTATACCAATACGACATAACTTATCGAGATCTCTTCATTTTTTTGTTGAAATCTTCCTCATGAGTTGTTAATTCATGTTGAGTTGGCATGATGACTTGACTACTGAGGAGAATCAAGTTTCATTTTTCAAAATGAATATAAGGGAACTAAGTATTCCCAAGAGTAAATGTTTTTACATTTAAAATGAGAGGAAACTTTAATTTCCAAATGAGTTCATGAGGAGTTTTGAGCACTATCTCTTTTAAGAGAACCTTTTGAATAATAATCTCAAAGTTTGAGGATGAGGAAATTATTTTTAAACAGATGAGCATGAGCTATATTATTGAGATTAGTATTGATCACCGACATGGGGAGAGTTCAAACAACTCACAACCCTAATAAACCATGTATGCCAACATGGGGAAAGGGTCATACTTTTAGATGATTCTTTATTGCTTTTTAGCTTAGCTTAGTGGATCCACTTAGTTGAGGATGTCATATACTCTTGAAAGGTATAGGACAGTTCTGGCAACGTGGGCGAGACGTTGTATCATCATATAGATCATAATGATGGTTGTCGGTTAGATAATCTCCCAAATAAGAGTTATTATTGTATTTTTACATACAATTGAGTTATTATTGTATTTTTACATACAATTGAGTTATTATCTACTGTTTTAAAAGCTTTCTATATATTGCATATCTTATTGTTGCTTTATCCTTGAGTATTTTGAGTTGAGTTTCTTGAGTTGAGTACCTTGAGTTAAGTATCTTTGAGTTAAGTACCTTGAGCTGAGTATCTAGAGTTGAGTATCTAGAGTTGAGTATCTTTGAGTTGAGTGTCTTGAGTCGAGTATCTTCGAGTTGAGTATCTTACCTTAGAGTTGAGTATCTTATCCTTGAGTTGAGTATCTTATCCTTGAGGGGAGTTTGAGTTGAGTTAAGTGAGTATGAGAGGTCGTAAGTATGTTTCTTTTCTATCAGTTCAAGCATATGTTTATGCTTTAGAATTCCCCTTACATGCTAGTACATTCAATGTACTTATGTCATTTGGCATGCATCTTTTTATGATGCAGATACAGGTATTCAGGGTTATCAATAGATGCTCCATTGAGACCACTGACAGTTCCAGTTAGCTTTGGTGAGCCTCCTTGCTTACGGAGGGTTCTACTTTTTTTTCAGTTTGTTAGGATGTCGTGGGTCTTGTTCCTGATAATCCTTCTGTAATAGTAGAGGCTTCATAGATAGTTTAAGGGTCGAGGAGTATCATTTTTTCCTTGTTGTTGTAATGTTTTTGAGTTCACGAGGCATTTAACTAATACTTGTTAAAAAAAATTTAGACGATTATTAGAGTTGACTTTAAGTTAAAAAAAATTTAAGTTATTTTTGTATCATGAGTTTCCATTTTGTTTGAGTAATATATTCCGCTGAGTAGTGAGCCAGACCAAGGGTTCGCTTGGGAACTAGCAATGTTTTCGAGTGCCACTTACGTCCAGGGAATAGGCTCGGGGCGTGACAAAATGCAATATTTGTCTTTTAGCAGGCCTGATGTTTCTTACTTATTGAACAAATTGTCTCAATTTATGCATGCTCCATCTGAAGCTCACTGGAAGGCTGTTAAACACCTCCTATCTCAATAGCCTTCAATTGCTCCAAGCACTGGTCTTAATCTCTCAGTGTTTTCTAATGCTGACTGAGCTGGCGACCTCACTAAGAGAAGTTCCACAACATGTTATGTTATTTTTCTTGGCCTTACTCTAGTTAGCTGGTCAACAAAAAAACAACGTACCATTGCTAGCTCGTGTACTAAAGCAGAGTATCGAGTTGTTACTAGTGTCGTTAATGAGACCACTCGGGTGACAAATGTTCTCAAGGAACTCCATGTTCATATACCCACGCCACCTACAATAATTTGTGACAACCTTGGTGTCACCTACTTATGCGAGAACAACAATCTTCACAGCCGCATGAAGCATATAATTGTTGACTTTCACTACGTTCACCAATAGGTTGCTAATAAGCGCCTTATCTTCAGTCACATTCCTAGTTTATATCAGTTGGCTGACACTCTCACTAAGTCGCTTTCAAAGAGCACCTTCCATCGCCATTTTGCCAAGCTAGGTATTGTTGCACCCCATCTAGCTTGAGGGAGGTGTATTAGAACATTATTACTGTTACTGCACTCCACACACGTTGTTACTGCTTAGTGTTTTACTGCATAGATTGTTAGATATGTATCCACCAGTTTAGGAGTTTGTTTTATTAGTTTCCTAGTTTGTTGGTTAAGTTTCCACAGTAGGAAGGACTTTCCAATAGAGACTCTGTTAATAGAATTCCAACCAAAATATATTTTCTTAATTATTAAAATAATACCACTCTACACATGTATGGAATTGATCTTTCATCTAATCAATTAAGTGGTTAAATTCTTATTAAGGTTGGAAACTTAAGTGCCATACAAGTTTTAAATCTTTTACAAGACAACCACATTGGAGAAATTTCAAAAACATTCTTTAATTTGTATGAAATTGAATGCATTTATCTCATACAATAATTTAAAATGCCCGATTTGGAACATTCTTTTCACTTTAAATGGTAAAATATAACATGAATTTCGATAGCTTCAATAGTTATTTCTGAGCATAAAGATCAATTAAGTACATTTGATGAGAGCAACTTTTTCCTTTGTGAACTATAATTGCAATTTGCATATTAGTTATAATAGTACTCAATTGGAAATTGTTTCCACTTAAATAGTGAACTAAAAAAACTTTGATGCTTCTTCACGTATTCCTGTGGGATCTGTTCAATCTTTACACCATAAATAAAGAGGTATTCATGCTGGATCCAGCTCCCAGAAACCTCGCAAACTGCCAACTCTCTTTTCTATCAAGCGAAAAGTAGGAATTCGATGAGAGAACTTGAGATGCTAGGATACAGATGTTTTCACTACTCTGTCAGCCTCTTCTTTTTCTTCAACTCGAGCCTTATGGACAGACTTGAAGCCTTTAGCCCACTCTAAGAACTTCACGTCTAAATAATTATCAGAAACATCCACAATTTCAACAATCTCATAATCAAAATTTTCTAGATTATTACCTTTCAGTTGAGCACTACATTTTTTGTATACCGCCCAAACTTCAACTTTTCTAGAGAAGATCGTGTATACTCCCCTCTTCATAGGTTCTGCTGCCATTACATGTGAAACGTTGTTGATTTCGCAAGATTAAACTAGACTCATTTTGGGACAACGAGATTAACGAACCTAGGGCTCTGATACCAACTTTGTCATGACCCAGACCGTCGTGATTGGAACCCACACTAACGCTCCGGTGGGAGAACCATTACTACAACACAACTAAGCAACTTAACGAAAACTAGGCATTTAAAGATACGGAAGCAGGTTAAAATGAAAAATAAAAATAGATTTCCCATAAACTCCAAGGGTTCAACTAAAATAACGAACATAACTAATGCGGAAATTCAACCCTTAGAACCTGAAAGTCATTGAACCAAAATAGGGGCGGACCCACATAGTGAGTGACGGGTGCTCGAGCACCCATTGACTTCGACGGAAATTTGTATATATTTATAGAAAATATTAGAAGATCGATATAACTAGTTCTTGAGCACCCATTGACCAAAAGGGTTGATTGGTGCTTTGGTTCTCAAACGCAAGTAAAAGCTTGCGTTACAGTCCTCGAGTGCGACGGTTCGAGTCCAGGTAGAAGTAGTTATTTTTTTATTGTAAAAAGGGCCAACTGAATTATTATTATTTTTACATTTTTACTCTTCTTTATACCTTTTCACTGCTATATGATTTTATTTTTCTTTTCCATTCATTGTTTTTTCACTTTTCTATTTTACTATTTCATTTACTAACTAAACTATAAAAATATTAGCTTTTAGAAGACGTTAAAAGGAAGTGAGCACCCATAACCTTCAAATCATGGATCCGCCACTGTACCAAAACATCTAAATTCAACAAGTCTAAGGAAAGGGGGTACAACCCCAACCAAACATAAGAAATATCTAAATAGTCTAAGTCCGAAGGAAATGGACTAAACAATAAAAAGGACTCCATGGCAACCTGAAAGAACGAGCAAGTGCAGTATCAATACACAACCAGAGTGTACTGGGAGGATCACACAGCTATTTCAGTAAGTGAAACATATATAGGCAGTCACAACATAGTAAACATGACATGTACAGAATATATCCACAGTTCAATAACAATTAAATATGACAATTCAATAGTCCTCTCACGGAACTCATACCCAAACTGCTAGTGTGCCGAAACGTGACACACGATCCCAATTAGTCTGTCGGAACGTGACACTCGATCCCATATATGTGCCGAAACGTGACAACCGATCCAATATATGTGTTGAAATGTGACACCCGATCCAATCAACACAACTACAATCACATTCACACTCCTAATGTACATACTCATAATCATAAAATCGAGTGTTGAATCATGGCATACATTTGTTCGCTCATACTCATTTCATTAGGTTTGATCAACAATGCTTCAATCACATACATACATGCATTACGAAGAGCAATTACCAACACACATCACACAAACATGAAATCAAACCATCACCTACCTCGAAACCAAGCTTGAATCCCCCTAAGGCACTTAAATTATCCCTTTCGGATTCTTTCCGCTTGTTCGTAGTCTAAAAACAACAAATTAATGCAAGGATCAATAAACGAGGCCTAATTACTCATATTACAATCGAAATCATCAACCCTAGGCAAAACCCATGATCCTAATATGGAGATAGGGCTTTTTCCCACCATTAACTTTAGGCCAAAACCCTCCCCCAATGATAATCACCAAAGAATCTAAATTCTACAGATTGAAAAACAGATTAGGGGAGTAAAAACCTTACCTTTTGTGCTAGAAGAGGTGGAAACTATCAAGAACTTGCCCTGGTAGTCTCTTAGCTCTCAAGAACGAAAATTGTAGAATAATAACGAAATTGGGGTTTAATTCGCGACTAGGCCGCTACGGCGGACCCCATCCCGCCACAGCGGCCCCGCCCTGGTGGGATAATTCTCGCCTTGGCGGCTTGAGCAGAGACAGAATGTCGGAATTAGAGTTTCAAACCCCCATTTCACAACACACCATCAACCCTTGACGTTCAAAAACTACCCATTCACGCTAAGATCAATTTTGGGAGTTCTACTCACCCGAATTCGATTATGTAAAGTCGTACGGGCTTCCTAACGTGTTGGCTATCCACTAATGTAACCAAATTCATTGTTGAATCTCTCATTCATTACCAGATTTCCCTAGACCTCGCATGACTCATATTTCGTCCAAGACTGGACTAGGCTAGGAAATTCCAAGTTACTACAAAAAGTTTTTCTGGCCCCAATTCTTTCCCTGTTACCTTTTCTATAACGACGGGAACAGGTCGTTACAATAGATATCAATTTGCCCATCATTCGTCCCCAAGTGACAAAATAGGAAAAATAAGCTAAAGTAAGGTTAGAGTAGTACCTGAATTATCGAACAACTGGGGAGACTTGTCTCGCATGTCATTCTCGGTTTCCCAAGTAGCTTCCTCAATCGGACGATGCTTCCATAGAACTTTCACGGACTTAATCTCCTTGGTCCTCAGCTTCTGGACATCATGATCAAGAATTGCAATCGGTTCCTCCTCATACTGAAGGTCTTTGTCTAACAACACTGAGTCTTATTTTATGATGTAATCTTTGTCCCCATGATACTTCTTCAGCATGGACACATGAAACACTGGATGAACTCCAGATAAGCTAGGTAGGGGGTAAGGCCAATCTATAAGCCACGGGCCCTACACAGTCAAGAATCTCAAATGGTCCAATGTATTGAGGACTAAGTTTGCCCTTCTTACCGAATCTCATTACTCCCTTTATGGGTGACACTTTTAGAAGAACTTGTTCACCAACCCCTTACCTTACGGTCCGCGTACTTTTTCTGTCTACTCTTGGCTGCTAAAAGCTTAGCTTGAATGCTTCTTACCTTTTCCTGAGCATCTTTCACTAAATCAACCCCCAAAGGTTTCACATCTCCAGTCTCAAACCACTATATGGGTGATCTACATCCCCTCCCATAAAGTGCCCAAACGGTGGCATGTTAATGCTGGAATAGTAACTGCTATTATAGGAGAGCTCACACAACGGTAAGAACTTATCCCAATGCCCTCCAAAATCCATCACACATGCCCTCAACATGTCCTCTAACACTTGTATAGTTTGCTTTGTCTGCCCATTCGTCTGGGGATGGAAAGTTGTACTAAAAGTAAGTTGAGTGCCCAACTCATCATGCAATTTTCTCCAAAACTTGGATGTGAACTGCATACCACGGTCTGAGAAGATCTAAAGGGACACCCCGTACAGCCTCACTATCTCTTTCACATAAACCTTAGCCAATTGCTGAGCATTATAGTCTATTCTGACTGGAATAAAATGGGCAAACTTAGTCAATCAGTCATCCACTACCCAAATAGAATCAAACTTCCCCAAAGTCTTGGGAAGACCAACCACAAAATCCATAGCTATCATTTCCCACTTCCATTCTGGAATTGGCATTCTCTGAAGCAAACCTGCAGGCCTTTGATGTTCATACTTTACTTGCTGACAGTTTTGGCACTTAGCCACAAACTCAATTATGTCTTTCTTCATGTCAGGCAACCAATAAAGTCGCTTCAAATCTCGATACATCTTGGTCACACCCAGATGAATGGAATACCGTGAACCATGAGATTTTGTCAACAATTTCTTATTCAAGTCATCTACTCGAGGAACACAAATCCTTCATTTAAAGCTAAGCACACCCCCCGCATCTAAAGTCGCATATTGTGCCTTGCCAGACACTGTTTTCCTTTTGAGCTCACTCAAATTCTCATCCTCAAATTGTTTGGCCTTGATCTCCTTAATGAACATGGTCGTTACCTCAATGCTAGCTAACACCCCACCTTTCTCTCAGATGCCCAACTGCATGAACTTAGACTCCAAGGTTTCAATCTCCTTGGCCAAAGGTTGCTTGGATACACCTAAACAAACTAGACTACCCATACACACCGTTTTCCGGCTTAGTGCGTCCGCTACTACATTAGCCTTACCCGGATGGTATTGGATGGTGATGTCATAATCCTTAAGTAACTCCATCCACCCTCGATGTCTCAAATTCAGATCATTTTGCATGAATACATGTTGCAAACTACAATGGTCAGGAAACACCTCACACTTGACACCATAAAGGTAATGCCGCCAGATCTTAAGAGCAACACTACCGCTGCCAAGTCTAAATCATGTGTTTGGTAATTCCTCTCATGCACTTTCAACTGCCGCGATGCATAAGCTATGACACTCTTATCCTGCATCAACACATCACCCAAACCTGAATGTGAAGCGTCACATTAAACAATAAAAATTTTACCTTCCACCGGTAGTGCCAAAATAGGTGTTGTGGTTAGAAGAGTTTTAAGCTTTTGAAATCTCTCTTCACACTTGCCAATCCACTCGAAAGGTACCTCCATTTTTATCAACCTTGTCAAATGTGTAGTGATAGAAGTAAAATTCTTCACAAACCGACGATAGTAGATGGCGAACCCCACAAAACTCCTAATTTTAATCACAAAGCTAGGCTGGACCCAATTCTTAACTGCTTCAATCTTTTGGGGATCTACCATTACCCCTTCCCTTGAAACTACATTCCCCAAAATAGCAACTGAATCCAACCAGAACTCACACTTGGAAAATTTGGCATATAACTTTTGTCTCCCAAGAACACCCAAAACAATATGAAGATGGTCGACATGCTCTTCCTTACTCTTTAATAGACCAAAATGTCATGAATGAAAACAAAAACAAACGAATCCAGAAATGGCTTGAACACACCATTCATCAGACACATGAAAGTTGCAGGCGCATTGGTCAAGCCAAAAGACATCACTAAAAACGCATAGTACCCATAGCGGGTTCTAAATGTCGTTTTGGGTACATCCTCAAGCCTAATCTTTAACTGATGGTAACCAGACCTTACATCAATCTTAGAGAACACTGACACACCCTGCAACTGATCAAAGAGATCATCTATCTGAGGCAACGGATACTTATTTCGAATGGTGACCCTATTAAAATGTCGGTAGTCTATGCGCATCCTCATACTACCATCATTTTCTTAGAAAACAAAACATGAGCACCCCACGGGGAAGCACTAGGATGGATAAACCTTTATCAAGAAGTTCCTGGATTTTAGCCTTAAGCTCTCTCAATTCTACCGGGGCCATGCGATAAGAAGGGATGGAAATGGGGAGAGTACCCGGTTCAAAGTCAATGCAGAAATCTATATCTTTATCCGGAGGCGTACCAGGCAAATCGGTAGGAAAAACTTCCTTAAATTCAGACACTACAAAAATAGACTCAATAGAGGGAGACTCAACCTCAACATCCCGAATGTGAGCCAAATATGCCAAACATCCCTGCCCCACCAGTTTCCTAGCCCTAATGGACGATATGATCTTAGCTTGATTAGGCTTGTACACCTCTTCCCACTCTAACTTTTCCCTATCGGGATCTCTAGAGTCACAGATTTCGTATTACAATTTAATACAGCATAATGGCGGGACAACCAAGTCATGCCTAAGATTATATCAAAGTCAGTCATATCCAAAATAAACTCATATGCGTCCTCACTCTCAGAACCATGGAACATAGGCGACTTCAACTTCAAAAACTTAGTCAACATCTCATGCTCATTACTAGTCATCACCAGACCCAACAAAGGACAGAAAAAGGAATCAGTGCCTAATGCTCCATCTACCCTGGGATTTGTAGTAGCAGTAACGGGCGTTTGATCGGAGGTTGAGTAGCTTACACCGCTGGAAGGATTCCAGGACCGACCAACTCCTTCATAAATGACATGATCTTTTGACTAACACTGGGTCTAAGGGAGGAATACTTGTAGTCTCAACCTGTACCTCCTCCTCTGGTCCAACAGCCTCCTCATTTTCTAGTTCCACGTTCTCTTGTATCCCTTCTTGGGCACAGGAGAGACCTCTTTACTATGAGCATTTTCAGCGGGGGCTCCATTCCTATCGGGTGATACATTTCCTTGACCTCTACCCCTTCCTCTTGTTCTACCCCTTTCTCTTCTTCTGCCCCTTCCTCGACCACGGCCTTTGGCTGCAGACTCTTCATCTTGCACATTAAAGGGAGCTACGGGCCTAACACCATTGAATCTAGTGTTAACCATATGTGGACAGAAAAAGGAAAAAGACTAGATACCAATTTGGATCACCAGATACAAATTGGAATCAAGTCATAGCACGAAAAGAGTAGAAACAAAGAGATTTCCTAAAGTTTTGTAGCCTTTCGAAGAAAAGTACAGATGTCTTTGTACCATTCCGTAAGACTCTACTAGACTCGTTTTGGTACAACGAGATCAACGAACCTACGGCTCTAATACCAACTTTGTCACGACCCAGACCATCGTGAATGGCACCCACACTAATCCTCCGTTGGGTGAACCATTATTACAACCCAACTAAGCAACTTAACAAAAACTAGACATTTAAAGATATAGAAGCAGGTTTAAATGAAAAATAAAATGGAATTCTCATAAACTCCAAGGGTTCAACTAAAACAACGAACATAACTAATGCGGAAACTAAACCCCTAGAAGCTGAAAGTTATTGTATCAACTCTAAATTCAACAAGTCTAAGAAAACGGGGTACAACCCCAACCAAATATAAGAAATATCTAAAAAGTCTAAGTCCGAAGGAAATAGACTAAACAATAGGAAGGACTCCATGGCAGCCTGAAAGAACTGGCTCACCCTTGAAATCCGGTCTCGATCACTGATCTCCTAGCTGAGGTCTATCAATAGCCACCTGAAGATGCCCTGTACTCAAAAAAGAACGAGCAAGTGTAGTATCAGTACACAACTAGAGTGTAGTGGGAGAATCACACGGCTATTCCAGTAAGTGAAACATATATAGGCAGTCACAACATAGTAAACATGACATGTACATAATATATACATAGTTATTATTTCAAGAGCAATGTACACATCCATATTCTCAAATATGACAATTCAATGGTCCTCTCATGGAACCAATACACAAATTGTTAGTGTGCCAGAACATGACACTCGATCCCAATTAGTATGCCGAAATGTGACACTCGATCCCAATTAGTATGCCGAAATGTGACACTCGATCCCATATATGTGCCGGAACGTGACACCTGATCCAATATATGTATCGGAACATGACACCCGATCCAATCAACACAACCACAATCTCATTCACACTCATAATGTATATACGCATAATCATACAATCAAGTGTTGAATCATGACATACATTTGTTCGTCCATACTCATTTCATTATGTTTAATCAACAATGCTTCATTCACATACATACATGCATTACAATGAGAAATTACCTACACATATCACACAAACATGAAATTAAACAATCACCTACCTCGAAACCAAGCTTGAATCCCCATAAGACACTTGAATCTTCCCTTTTCGGATTCTTTCCGCTTGTTCGTAGTCTAAAGATAATAAATTAATGCAAGGATCAATAAACAAGGCCTAATTACCCGGATTACAATAGAAATAATCAACCCTAGGCCAAACCCATGATCCTAATATGCAGCTAGGAATTTTTCCCACCATTAACTTCAGGCCAAAACCCTCCCCCAATGATAATCACCCAAGAATCTAAGTTCTACGGATCGAAAAACGGATTAGGGGAGTAAAAACCTTATCATTCATCTAGAACAGGTGGAAAACTGTCAAGAACTTGCCCTTGGTCATCTCTTAGCTCTTAAGAACGAAAATTGCAGAATAATAATGAAATTGACGTTTAATTCCAACTTAATTCGCGACTGGGCCGCTACGGCGAACCCTATCCTGCCACAGCGGCCCCGCCCTGGCGGCTTGTGCAGAGACAAAACACCAGAATTAGAGTTTCAAACCCCCATTTCACAACACACTTTCAACCCTTGATGTTCAAAAACTGCCCGTTCATGCTAAGATCAGTTTCGTGAGTTCTACTCACCCGAATTTGATTTCGTAAAGCCGTACGGTCTCCCTAACGCCTTGGCTATCCACTCATATAACTACATTCATTATTGAATCTCTCATTCATTACCATATTTCCCAAAACCTCGCATGACTCAGATTTCGTTCAAAACTGGACTAGGCTAGGAAATTCCAAGTTACTATAAAAAGTTTTTCTGGCCCCAATTTTTTTCCTGTTGGCTTTTCTATAACGACGGGAAAAGGTTGTTACAACCAAGAACCAAGGAAGGTAAATTTAAATTTAAATTTAATTTAATTTGATGAGTAGGATCCAAGAGGTTAAATTTTAAATTTTAATTTTAGTGATATTTTTTGAAGTATTTAACTTGATAAGTAGGAACCAGGACCAAGAAGGATAGTTTAGAATTTTATTTAATTTAATTTGACGAGTAGAAGCAAAGAGATTAAATTTTGAATTTTAGTTCTTGTAATGTTTTCTTAAGAATTAAATTTGATGAGTAGGAGTCAAAAGAGTAAATCTAGAGATTTATTAAATTTAATTTGATGAATATGAGCCATAAGAGTGAATTTTAAATTTAATTTAATTTAATTTGATGAGTAGGAATCGGGTAAATTTCAAATTTTGAATTCTTGTGATATTTTCTTAATCATTTTATATAGAAATTACGTTCTATCTAGACAGTTTTTAGAAATTACATTACTCTTAAATATGAATTAGCAATACAAAATTTAATATTATACATGAATAATGAAATAATTTAATAATTAATAGATTTTAAAATTTGTGAAATCTTCACATGCAAAATATCACAAATGAGTATTTCAATTATTAAAAATTAAAGGTTCTTAATAAAATATTATAAGGATTAATATCACAATTTATTGATATTTCAGGACCTAAGAACAAATATACTATGTAACAGCATAGAGTCAAAATGATTTTAAAATAATTTTTGAGTCTTATAAATACTTATTTTACTGTGAATTCAAAACCAAAAATATGAAGGTCCAGATTTGAAAGTCAAATCACTTATACAAAGGGTCTAAACTGGAAATGTAATAAATTATTGTATATAAAAGGAAAATTAAAATATGATTCTTAAATTTCAAAATTGGAAACAAATAAGAAGGGATCCAAAATATTCTACTACCATTAGTGGCAAATTACTTATTGTGCATGAGTTTACTCTACCGAGCAACATGATAATTGATCACTATAATTATACTCATGGTATCAATATTCTACATCATATTTTCTTACATTCTCAATGTAGAAGTTTTGACATGGAAAAAAAGATCAAGGTCACTACCATAAAAAGGATGCTAAAAACTCTCATTAAAAATTTGAAGAATGTTGAGCTTCAACAACTAAGCAAGATCGTGAAGGCAAAATTGGACGAAGTTGAAGATGTGGCGAAGCAACAAATGGAGCATGGTGTTGCATTTTAATATTAAATCCTTGGAAATACATTGGCTCCTTCTAAGGATGAGTAAAAATCTTCATCAATTTCGATGTTGGACCAACTAGGTCATATTAAATTTACCATATTTTTTATTTAAATTTTACATTTCAGTATGTTTATCCTACTACGAAATGAAATAAAACTTATGTCTTTTATTCAGTATGTGTTAATTTTTCATTTATTGACATTGAAATAAATGAAAAATTATCATACACTAAATAAACGACATAAGTTTAATATCATTTCATATTAGGATAAAAAAAAATGAAAAGTAAAATCAAATCATAAATATGATAAATTTAATAAAACCTATTTGGTCCAACATCGAAACTTGACGAAAAATTGTACTCATCCGTAGAGGAGTCAATGCACTTCCAAGGATTTGATATGGAAATGCAATAACACGCTCCATTTGTTGCTTCGCCAAATCTTCAACTTCTTTCATGCCTCCAAGATCTTGCTCAGTTGTAGAAGCTCAACAATCTTCAATTTTTTTAATGGGAGTTTTCAGCATCCTTTCTATGTTAGTGACCTTAATCTTTCTTTTCATGGAATAACTTCTACTTTATGAATGTAAGAAAATATGATGTAGAATACTGACCCCACAAGTATATTTATAGTGATCACTTATCATATTATTTGGTAAGAATGAACTCATGTATAATAAGTAATTTTCCATAAATGGTAGTTGAATATTTTGGATCTCTTCTTATTAGTTTTCCATAAATGGTAGTAGAATATTTTGGATCTCTTCTTAGATATCCTTTGTATAAGTGGTTTGACTTTCAAATTTGGACCTTCACATTTTGGTCAAACTTCTTGAATTCATAGTAAAATAAGTATTTATAAGAGTCAAAAATATTTTTTGAATCATTTTGACTTTTTGTTGTTACATACTATATTTGTTTTTAGCTCCTGAAATATCAAAAAATCGTGATACTAATCCCTATAATATTTTATTAAGCACCTTCAATTTTTAATTAATTGAAATAGTCATTCGTGATATTTTGAATCTGAAGATTTCACAAATTTTAAAATTTATTAATTATTTAATTATTCATGTATTTTATTAAATTTGTATTGATAATTCATATTTAAGAATAATGTCATTTTAAAAAAAAAGTCTAGATGTAACTTACTTTCTATATGAAATGATTAAGAAAATACCACAAGAATTAAAATTTGAAATTTACTTGGTTCCTACTCAATAAATTAAATTAAATTTAAATACACCCTCTACGCTCCTTCTCATCAAAGTAAATTAAATAAAATTCAAATTTTACTCTCTTAGCTCCTACTTATCAAATAAATGGTTAAAGTATCACAAGGACTAAAATTTAAAATTTTATTATAAAACTTAGGTAAAATAAGACAAGAAATATAAAAGATGAAAGCAATAGAAATAGGGAGACAAGAGAAGAAAGTTTTTCTTATTCTTCCAAGTATTCAATTGATAACCAAATCTATAATGCCTCTATTTATAGTATTACATAGAGGCATGCAAAAGGTTAGTTATAAATATGACATTAACCATGAAAGTTATGGAGACAGTAACCATGTGAGTTATGGAGGAATATCAAGGAGGAAGGTTATGGAGGTTTGGGAGTTACTATACATTATGATGTAATTACACCTTGAAGTTATGGACATCCACATAAATATATTACAACACTCTCTCTTGAATGTCTGATAATATGCCTCATTAAAACCTATAAGGAAAAACCACGTGGGAATAATTTCAGTCAAGGAAAAAGAGTACATATATCTTGTTATACGCGTTGGTTGTTGCCTCATTCAGTGCCTTGCCTGGAAAACCCATTGGGGCAAAACCTAAGCCAATGAAAAAAGATTTACTCCCTCTAATGAAAACATTACTTGATATCTCGGAAACAATGCATTACAATCTTATATCTCGACTTCTCAAATATTGATATTGACAGTTCTTAGTGAATAATTTTTCAAGATTATAGCTTGAACAGTTCTTTTGAACGTCCACCATTTTGTTGAAGATCATGTGTGAAAAATAATTTCTGTGAAATATGTTTTTTTTCTCTCCAATTATTGTATCATTCCTTCAATCGAGCAATAAATTATTTTCGTATATGGTGGCTGGAATATCCCTTTCCAAAGGAAAATCACATAGTTCCTTAATATGGAAGGTCATGATTCCAACCAAACACACTCCCAACTTACTTCATAGATGAATACTATTTAATTTCTGCATGATTTTGAAGAAGTGGTTACTAGTGTTTGATTCTTTGAATGCCAAGATATTGTTGTGCTTCCATATGTAAACAAATATCTCATTTACGATCAAGATTTATGTGGATCAAATAAATATTTTGCATTTACATAATCAAAAGAAAATTTACTCGGAGATTGATCATTTCAATTTTATTGAAACTCGTCCTTTATTCTCAAAGAAAATCACACATCTTCTATGTGTTGAGTCACTTGTTTTGTTAGTTTCTTGGCATAGCTTGAATGATAATATGACGATCTCTTCACATAACTTTCGTTATGTAAATCAAATAATCTTCTAGCATTTTCATAACCAACAATCTTTAAATGCACCAATTGGACTAATACATGATATTTTCTAATCATTCTTATGAGATTGAAAAGATTCTTTCTATGTGTTAAGTAATATCAAAATCAATGGGTACTCAATGGAATTTCTTTAAGACCTTTTAAATCCTTCAAATATTTTCATAAAACCTTCATCGTCTAGTTAGACATAATAATCATTCATTATACATATTTAAGTATTTTATCTAATTTTAGACAGAAACAAATCGCATTGCATCGATCACTGGATAATATATCTCTATTTAATAATGTTAGATTTGTGAAATTTTGCAAGACTTTATATTTTACGATTATACTTTCACACAATGATTCATTTGTACCCCACTGGCATTATATCTTTATCTATGAACTATAAGTCCAAAAGCATCACTTTTTCAAAAACATCACTTTTCTCAATGAAACAAAGTATACTTGAATCGTGCATTTTATTTAGCCAATCATTTATATGTCCATATTATATGACAGATTTGAATTCAATATTCTCGTCATCATTTATAGCATTAAGTGCTACTTCATAATAAAGATATTTTCGACAGTCATTTGACTCTATTCCAATACGACATAACTTATCGAGATCTCTTCATTTTTTTTGTTGAAATCTTCCTCGTGAACTATTAGTTCATGTTGACTTTGTGTGATGACATGATTGGGGATGTGTTTTATGTTTTAAGAAGAAAGATATCTTTTGTTTTAGTTTTTCAGTTGTGAGTTTCATAGTCTTTAGGCATTTATTGTTGGTAGACTTAGTTCCTAGTTATTAGGAAGATTCTATTTTTCAAATATACTGTATTATTTACTTCAGAATATTAGGAGTTTCTTCTATATAAATATTTCTTCCTTCACCTTAATAAAAGACTCTCTTTTTTCTTCTTCAGACGTATGTTTTTCTTTAGCTGCTAACACCAACATTTTTCATTATTTTCAGGTACCTGAAACTTTTTCAAGATATTATGAAGTTTTATGTCATTGTGCTTTTATAAAAACAATTGTCTCCTTATGTCACACCCCCCCCCCCGAGCCTACACCCTGGGCGGGACTGGCACTCGAAGACCATAGTTGGCCCCAAGCGAACTCTTGGCCTGGCTTACTTAACTCAGCGGAAGATTTAAACTCAACAAAGATAAGTTCATATAATAAACTAGAATGTTATAAAGGAACATTCAACTGGTCATTAAGGCAAACTCAAGTCTCAACATGGAATAATGACAATGAAAAGACTAAAGAACTAACATCTTACTGTCTATGAAGCCTCTAATAACAACTGAGATGGATGTTGGGACAAACCCCACAACATTCTAATGAACTAAACTAGAAAACAATGAAATGGATCCTCCGGAATGCAAGGAGGCTCACCAACAGACTCTAAACTGCTCACTGGATCAACGATACGCCAGAATGCCGATCCTAGTTACCTGTGTCTGCATCATAAGACGATGTAGGCCAACTGGCATCAGTACATTGAATGTACCAGTATGCGAGTTGGAATGCTAAAACAACATAGGCTTGAAAGGGAATCTAAAAGAAACACTTACCTTGGCTCTTCTCAACTCATGAATACTTAACTGAACTCATTTCAATATAAAGAAGTTTAAAACAAGTGCAATATAAAGAAAAGTTGTTTAAAAACATGATATCAACTCTGTGTATACACAAGGATACAACATAACTCTGAAATGTATGTAAAAATGAAATAACTGATGTATATAAAATACAATAACTTCTGTGGGAGTTTATCTAATCGACAACCATCACATAAGAGCTATAGTGATGATACAGCGATCTACCTCACGTTGCCAGCGCATCCTATGCCCGGCCAAAGGTATAGGACCTGAACTACTAAGTGGATCCACTAGTCTATTGTGAAAAGGGTTCATCTAAAAAGTATAACCCTTTTCTACCCATGGTGGCTACATGGTTTATGGGGGCTGTGAGTTTTCTGAATTCTCCTCCATATTGATTGTCACGCCACGAGCCTACACCCTGGGCGGGACCGGCACCCGGAGACCATTTCTGGCCCCAAGCGAACCCTTGGCCTGGCTTTCTTAACTCAGTGGAAACCTAACCCAACAGAATAACTCAATGCAATGCAATATTACAAAACAACTTAACTTACAAAATATGGCCATAAAGGCAACTCGAATCTCAAAATA
>JAJOOR010029561.1:0-23248 GCA_036250505.1 Solanum acaule
CTTGTAGTGCATGTAAGTGCTTAAATTTTTTTAAACCAGATAGAGTTATGGTTCATTTGTACCGTAATGGATTTAAGCCTAGATATTTTGTATGGATTGATCATGGAGAAAGTGATGGATTGGATTGTATGTTTTATAATTCGATGCCTGATGATGTATATTAATAGTGAATATATTTATGATATGTATATATATATATATATATTGATGTCAATTTTTATATTTAATATGCAGAATGACTTTCATCAGTACGTCACTGAGAATCTAGATTGTTCGATCCAATTGACCCCTAAATTGTCCACCCAGTTTGGAAAGAAAAAGTGGTAGGGGGGACACACAAGGGTAGATGCTATGGTCTAGGCTCTCGAAACGATGTTAGACGACTCCAGTTAGGCTTAGAAGGTATTGGATCGTCACATCAAGCCGAGGCACTTGACGGTGTTCAGATTGTTGCTATGTTGGATCAAATAGCTAAACTTACAACGGCACTAGCAGAGTCGGATCGGAGAAGAGTAGCTGAACAAGAAAGCATGAGTGAGACCGTTTAGCAAATCAAAGAACAAGTGATGAACCTCGCTCATCGACCTACTACTTCCGCTCCCGATGACACCGACGACGAGAGTTATGAGGATGATTATGTAGATCTCACTCCCTAGTTTAGATCTCTGGACATTTATGAACTTTTTGAAATTTTGAAACGAATTTTAAAAGACTTTATAAGTCTTTAATTTATGATTTAAATACTTTTGAATGTTATTTTAAGTTTGTTGTTTTATGTTTTGTTTAGATTGTTTATAATTGTGTGTGTTTGATTGGGCTGAATAGTGTAGAATTGAATTGAATTGCATTTGTAGGTGGACAGCAGAAACTGCCGGTTGCTGTTGTCAAAAATATTGCAGAAAAAGTGACGGACAGCGTGGTTTAGTCCGTCACTTTTCTGGGTTTTTAAAATAAAATTTCTAGAAAAGCGACGGACAGTGTCCTTTTGTCCGTCGCTTTTCTGGGATTTTCAAAAATAAAATTTCCAGAAAAGCGACGGACTGCGTCGCCTTTTAGAAATAAAAAAAATGAAAATTAAAATAAAGCGACGGAGTCCGTCAATTTTTTTAAAAAAATAGTAAAAATGAGACACTGTCCGTCGCTAAAAGAGACGTAGTCCATCGCTTTTTGAAAAGCGTCGAGCTAAAAAGCGACGGAGGTGACTGTGTCGCTTTTCCGTCGATTTTGACCAAAAAAGCGATGCAACCCATCGCTTTTTGACAATCTTTTAGTAGTGGTGGTTTATGTTTTAATTTGTTGGTCTAATTTTTAATAAAAATACTATAAATCATGATAATTTTGAAATATTTAAAAGACATGTAAAAAGATTGGTTGAGTCTAGAAATACTATTGATGTCACATAAAATTGGACAGAAGAAGTAACAAGTATTATTTGAAAACTATGTAAAAAAATACTTTAAATCTCAATAATTAACAACTTAAAAATAAACAAATAATTTAATTGATTCTTGAAAATCTTTTTGTGATACATAAATTAGGACAAAGAGACTTATAAATTATTTGATATTTAAGTAAAAGTACTATAAAATCAATTAGTAACTTCAAATATTTAAAATGCATAAGAAAAGTTCGATTGACTCTCAAAATTTTATTAGTCATAAATTGAGACAAAGGGAGTAACATGTATTGTTTAAAAAATACATAATTTTATTTTATAAATTATACTTTCTCTATTCCATATTAACTGAATTTCTGAGACAATGCACACTTATTAAGAAAATCATTCAAGGACAAAATTTAAATCATACTTTCCACTATTGTCCTTTGTGAAATCATAAATATAACTTTGTATGTAGAGCAATTTATCTCCCAGAAAATATCAAATTTCATTAAATAAAATAACAAATATGGAAAAAAATTCAAGCATCCATCTTGAACTTTGAAAAACTCAATTATTTTGAACAATGAAAAAAAAACCCCAAAAATTAATATAGAATAGAGGGAGTATTAATTAGCGACTTAAAATATCTAAAAATCATATTAAACTTGACTGAATCTCCAAATTCTATTTTTGTCCCATAAATTAAGACAAAAAGAAACATATTAGACCTCATACTAGCAGAGACTCATATATATATATATATAAATAAATAATAGGAGAAGAAAAAATGCCATATGTCAGCGCCACAAATTTTTAAAATTTTAAAAAATAAATAATAAAAATATTATATATCTAATTATATATTATAAATTCAAAATTTGAAATAAAAATAGACACATGATCAACTGACACAAATAATTACAAATTTTAACATTTTTAAAAACAAATTTAATATTTTTTAAAATCTAATTTATAAATTAGCAAAAACTTGATTTTTAAAAACCATTTAATCTATGATAGATTCAATCTTTTTTTTTAAAAAAAAAACAAATTTATAAACTCTTTTTAAAAATAAAATAAAACGGCAGTTCCATAATTTATTTAAGCTGAATTAACAAATTAATTTAGATTCTGAAATAAAAATTTTAAAATTATTTAAATTTGAAAATATTTTTAATGATAAGAGTACTTATGCATGATGGAGTCTTTTTATACATAATTTATACTTTATTTAACAAAATTAATTTACAATATCAAATTAAAAATTAAAATTATTGAAATTTGAAAATCTTTTCAAAGAAAAAGGATACTCTTTTAATTTTAAATAAAAGTAAATGCTTCATATTTTAAAAGTACGAAATTTTACATCATACAAGTCTATATTTATCTAACTAACCGGATTTAAAAAAATAATCGTAATAACTTCCGACGTTTTTTTTAAAAAAAAGTATATAACTACCTCAATAATGTTTCTAAAATTTAGAATTGCAAATTTATTTATTTTTACATATTTTAAAACACAAATCAGTTTTGCCCATTTTTCTGTAATTATATTTCCACAAAATATATGGGAGATAATTTCATGTACAAATAATGATGCTATATTGTTTGTAGTTATTTTTTTGTGGAAAGTTATCATATATTTTTAATGCTAAATATTTAAATTAATTATTTACTACTATTTTTTTATATCAATTTCTTTATAGATTGTTTATATTAATTGTTTACCAACTTGAATTTAGAGTGATTAATCAGTTTTATTAGATAAAATTTTAAAATTTAATTTGAAAACCGTTTTAAAATGGTTACAACTTCACATGTTTTATCTCACTTATATCAATTTTTTTACAGGAGTTTTCAAATTCAAATATACCTTTTTTCATTCCACATTTTTCTCATGCATTATCATACATAATATTCTCATTACTAACCCCAACGATTACACTACTATTGATGTATATATTATTTTAACTATATCCAATTTTGAATTTTTACGATTTGTAGATTTTTAATGTGCATATTTTATGTTTTAATCAAAGTACTGGTGTCATAAGACTAAATTGGAGAAGAAGCTCTCAAATGCAGAAGTAAGCAAAGAGCAATGAAGAAGGGGAAGTATGCATTCATAATATCTATTCAAAGCATAAAGTACGAACTAACACTTATTTTTTTGCTTCTCATGAGTATGTAATTTTTAGAGTTTTATGTGGTATTTTTTTTTAATTATATAAAGATTTGTCTTCATGAATAAGTTATTTTTTATATAATTAGCATATTATATCGAAAATACTTAATGTGTACAACATGCAGGATTTTAAATCTAATTGCAGTACAATATTTCACGCGAAAAAATGAACTTGATTCGTATTTATTTAGTTGTGTGAAATTTGTTCATATATCTACTAGAAAATGTAGTTCCTTGAATGTTTTTCCTTAATTTATAAATAGGACAAAATGTTTGTTTGATTGAAGTTTATGATTGGTCTAATTTCCTTTATTGATTACCATTATTTACAAAAAAATTGATGTGGTTTGATCCACATGATTTTTTGAAGGATTGATGCATGAAATCAATAAAAGTCGAGTGCCTTTATCTAAAGTACTTAGTATACAAATTATATATTGTCTTCATGTTAAACCAACAAATTTTTTTTTTTTTAAGGTTTCATCACATTGTTGTGGTTCTGCTTTACTACTAATCCTTCTGTGGTTTGGAGATTTTGAAGATGTTGTGCATATAAGATGTTCTTTTATTCATCTTAAAAACTAGAAAAGACACAACACAATGACAAAAAGTCAAGATTTAAATTTAAAAATTCATCGTAGAGATATAGATAGAAGTCAAAGAAACATGAAAGACGGTCACCTTCTGATAAATGTTATGTTTAAACGTTAAATCATCATTCATTACATTTGATATCTTTTTATCTTTAACTTCCAACGTCTTTGTGGAGGAAATGAATGAAAACCAACCCCATTTTGGGGGTGATCCACTTCTAAAATAGATGAACGATGAGAGAATGGATGATAATTTTCATGTTAGAGAAGTAGAAAGTTCAATCCACCAACTCATGTTCATAAACTATGAAACACATGTAAAATTCAAATGAAGCATGACTATGTACTTTTAAGGTATTTTCTATTTATTATTATTATCACTTAATAATTCGCTAATTGATTTTTGAAGAAAAAAATAGTATCTTTTGGTTTGAATTTTTGTTAGCAACTATGAAATGACCGGAAATGAAAACTTTTCTGTTTTCTCAATAGAACAAAAATATTAGTGAATGACTAAATATTCATAATTTTCACGGACAAAATCACATCTTGAACTGTTTTTTTTCTTCTACTTAAATATCCACCAATTTATATGCTCATTGTTATGTCCTTTAATTAAAAATTATTTAGCAAATTATGTGTGTCAAAAATAAGTGATGGAGTTACCATTTCAAATTATTTGAAAATGTATGCTTTTTATTTGAGTCGTGTCCTTTAGTTATAAATTTATATTTTATTATTATTTGTGTTTCATTATATTTGAATTTGTTTAGATTGGAGTATAATAGTTATTTCATTATTATTTTATATTGGTAGTTAAATACTACCCGATAAATTAATTTACTATTAACTATTATAATATATAATTATGCTAAGTATACTAATATTCTTTCATATAAATCCTACAATATCATTTTATAATAAGCTTGATTTTGAAATTGTTCAATAAATCTATTATGATTATATTTATCAATTAACCGCACATTGCGCGGGTACGTCTACTAGTCTATCTATATATAATCTATCTATATATAATAGGAGAGGAAAAAGTGTCACGTGTCAGCACAACAAAAATTCAACAATTATAAAATTCAAAAAATAATTTTAATTTTTTTAAAAAAAGATAAACGCTGATAGATTAGTTAGTGGGGAATTTTAAGGGGTGGTTTTAGTGCCCCATAATAATTTCAAATTTAAAAATAAATATTAAATATGAAATTTTTAATTGTGAAGTGAGGATAGTTATTAGTTTTAAAATTAAAAAAAAAAAAATATTATGCATAACGTTGATTAAAAGAATTTTAAGGAGTGGTTCTAGTGGTTAGTTATTAGTTTAAAATTTAAAAATACAACATCTTTATTTATAAGAAAAAATGCAGATGATGACAATAATATATATAATAATAATAATGTATAACTTATTTATAATAGGAGAAGTAAAAAGTAATAATTATATATATATATATATATTATAATTAAAAGGATGGGAAAAGTTCTCTCCTAAAGCCAACTGAACCCTAAGAATATGCCAATTAATCATTAAAAATATAAATATATATTCCATAAATTAAAAAATAACTATAGAAACCTATTGATAATTGTCACGACCCGAGCCTACACCCTGGACGTGGCTGGCACTCAAGAACCATTGTTGGTCCCCAAGCGAACCCTCATCCTGGCTAACTACAAGCGGAAGACTAACTCAAGCATAAAAAACTTAAAAACTGAATAAAAATTCATGAAACTCAAATACAAAGCTTTAACTCAAATGAAAAACTTTGAATAAAAATAAAATAATCAACTCGCCACAAAATATGTAACTTAAGTCTTTAAAACATTTAACAAAATAAATGAATAGACTTCTAAAACTCTAATGTCTATCTACGAAGCCTATAAATGACAAGATGGAAGTCGGGACAAGACCCACGACATCCTAACAACTGATAGAACTAAAAGTAAAAGTGGAATCCTCCGGAAGCAAGGAGGCTCACCATAGCTAACTCGAACTTCATGTGGTATCAACGAAGCTCCTGTTGATGACCCTGAATACCCGTATCTGGATCTTTTGATGCCAAACCCCCAGACAAGCCCCTCGCAGTAAGCATCTGCATCAAACTGCTAGTCACCACAAATGTATGCCCCGGAGGTAGAGGGGGTAGAACAAGAAGTTCGTCAGATTCAACAACATTAAAGTTGACCCTATAGTTATCATGCAATCTTGGCCCTGGTTGATCATGTACCCTCACTGCATTTCTCAATAGATTCTCAGCTTGAATATGATTATTCTCATTACCAACCTTCGGAGGTTGCAACCCAACACCATCACCTAACTCTTCTCCGTTAGGATTAACTAGCACTCCTTGATTATTCATTCTCCACAAAGTTCTGTTCAGTTCTGGATCGTAGGCAGTAAGTGGTTCTCCTTGACTCTGCATACTTGGCATACACTAGAGTAGGAACCTGAGAGAGACAAAAACAAAAAGAGTAAAATTAGGAAATATTTGACTAAAGTTCAATAACGTAGTTAAACTTTATCTAAAAGCCAAATTCCCCGGCAGCGGCGCCAAAATTTGATAAAGAAGCATAAGCAATCGTTATCAAGTAAAGAACCCAACTTGTAGGCTGGGGTCAATCCCACGAGGGATATGGTTTAGACTTAACTTTAACCAACGAATATATTCGTTTAGTCAATGTATTTCCGAAAAACAAGTAATTAAAGGGGGGGGGGGGGATTTGTGAAACAAATTAAGGAAATTATGTAAGTAATCAATGAGCAAGATTCAAACTTTAGGTGTTATCAAGATGAGAAAGTAACTAGGGTGTATGTGTTCCCCATAAGCTCATAACGCGGTAATCCTAGTAATAGCAATCCTTTCCTAGTGTATTACATGCAAAGTGATAAGTTAGGTATCTCTAATTCCTTGGTCCGGCAACTAGAGAATTTCACCACACACCTTGGTCCGGCTACGTGTGTATAATTTACTAACCCTTACCTTTACCTCATATTAGATATCACATCGATGTATGGCTTACTTTTCACCCTCGCACCAATCGACATTAGACTATTAGATAGTATCACACTAAATCTATGTTGATAATTCTTTTCTTATTAACTACCTCCTTTGTCCGGCAAGTAGCAACAAGGCAATTTCTAACGCGTGCACTCGTTAAAAGGAATTCTAAACGAAAGATTTGTCAATGCATGCAATAACACTATTAGAGAATTACTTAGTTACTATTCATACGTTGTTATTCGCTCATGGTTCCCACAACCCTAGTTGTGGATTTAGTTACCCATAGTAGCAAGAACACAATTCATATTTTTAGATGAAGAAATCATGAACTTACGTAATAATTAGAAGAAACCCAGAGTCTCAAAGTCAAAATCTTCAAAACGAACTTAGGAAACTAAGAATTGCTAAAGTTGCAAGTTAATCTCCAAAGTCAAGAACTAGAATAAAAGTAATAAAGTCTAACCCCCAAAAATGAGGTTTACATGCCTTATATATAGAAAAATAAGTCCTAACTAATAAGGAAATGAAATAAGGAAATAATGTTTCAGGACACGTCTTCGATCTACAACAATAACCTACGGACCGTGGATTGACCTACGGTCTGTAGGTCCCTTCCGTGATTGAGGACTTAGGCAAATATTCAGCTTCCAAAACATCATCTCTGAAGCAAATGACGAATCAACAGTACGTAGCTCCACACTTAGAATCTTCAAAGTCAGGTACTGGAACCCTTTATCTGAATCATTTGAAGGAGCAACAGTATGGTCCGTAGATCAATATACGGTACGTCGATTACAACCGTGGTTCCACACTTGGTCAAGAATTCCTTGATCTCCTTTAATGCCTTGCCTGCTCATCTACGACACCCATCTACGGAGCGTGAATGGACATATGGTCCATGGATCACCTACGTAGATGCCCTTTTTTTGCACATCCTTCAGTTGTGTCTCTCAATTTCCACGTCTGAACATATTTCCTGAAAACATGATAAAAATACATAAAAATCAATACAAAATGTCCCTAGACACACAAAACTCTTAGTGAAATGTATTAAAAATACCATAAACTCACGGTATATCATTTACCTCAAGGGGGTTGCATCGGGGCATGACAAACTTTGTATCAGTGCCTTAGGTTTAAGAGTCCTAGAATGTATGAAAACCCGAACTAAGTATAGTCCCTTTCATGAGTGTGAAGCGCCCCACACCTATGAGGGGGAGGCTACGAAGTGTTTTAGGAAAAATGTCACTTTCTTGTTGGTCTTATCGTGTGTGGGTATGATCCCCTTTCTAACTCGACGTTATGTGTTTCAGATCATCCCTCCTCGTAGAGCTTACGCAAGGAATGCTAATGCCTACAATGGTAACAGAGTTCCTCTAGTCCCAACCATGAGGTTTCGAATGTAGAGTTTAGGAATGTTATCCAACTTTTGGCTTATAGCGTGTCCAATCAAAACAATCAACAGGTTCCAATTCCTGCAAATACTAGTGGTGGATAAGTGGCAGCTAGGGTCCGAGATTTTGTTCGGATGAATCCGCCTATGTTTTTAGGGTCGGAAGTTGGTGTAAACCCCCAAAACTTCATTGATGAGGGCAAGAAAATCATTGGAGTGATGCAAGTGACTAGAAATGATAGGGTAGAGTTGGCGTCCTACCAGCTAAAGGATTCAGCTCACATTTGGTTCACGTAGTGGAAGAAAAACAGGGGTGGGAATGCAGCTCTTGTGCATTGGGAGTGTTTTTCCGAAGCTTTTCTGGACAGGTTCTTCCCAAGAGTGTTGAGGGAGGCTAAGACTCAGGAATTCATGAATATAAGACAAGGTTCTATGTCAGTCAAATAGTATGGACTTAAGTTCACCAAGATCTCCAAGTATGCTCCACATATGGCTGTCGATCCAGGGGACAAATGAGTAAGTTCCTATTTGGGGTATATGACTTGGTGAAAATAGAGTGCAAATATGCTATGTTATTGAAGGATATGAGTATCTCTAGGCTCATGACTCGTGCTCAGCATGATGAGGGAGATAAGCTTAGAGAACTAGCTAAGGACAACAAAAAGGCTAGAATAGGGAATTATGAGTACTCTCAACAGAAATCGTGTGGTGGAAATCACTCACAGTTTCAGAAAAGGTCTTCATCTCTAGAACCATCATCAACTAGAGCTCCATCCCCCAGGTTTCGACAAGATCAGAAAGGTAGGGCATCAGGTTCTAAGTCTCAGGGGAGTGTTTCAGATAACAGGACCAACCCAACTTGTCCAAAGTGTGGTAAAAACCATCCGGACTTGTGTCTTGCAGGCAAGGAAAAATGTTTTGGTCATATGTTGAGAGATTGCCCTTCTTCTAATTAGGGACAAATAGGTAACAAAAGTAGGGCTCAGTCTACAAGTTCAACAGCACCAGCGCCCAACTCAGCAGGGTACTTCAACTGGTACAGGTGGCGGTCAGCCCCATAACAGGTGGTATGCTTTCCAGGGTCACCAGGACCATGAAGATTCTCCTGATGTGTTTACTGGTACGTTACGAGTCTTTCATTAAGATGTTTATGCTTTTTTAGATCTAAAGGCTACTCTTTCCTTTGTAACTCCATATATATCAGTGAACTTTAGTGGCAGTCCAGAAACTCTCTCAAAACCCTTCTCAGTCTCTACTCCAGTTGGTGACCCAGTTATCACTAGACGGGTATACAGAAATTGGCCTGTCACAGTCCCTTAAAAAGTAACCTCAGAAGATCTCATAGAGTTAGAAATGGTAGACTTTGATGTCACTCTAGGCACTGATTGGTTACATTCCTATTATGCCTCAGTCGATTGTAGAACTAGGATCATTAGTTTTCAATTTCCTAACGAACCATTCTTAGAATGGAAGGGTAGTACCTTAGTCCCTATGGGTCGATTAATTTCCTACCTTAAAACCAGAAAGATAATTTCTAAGGGGTATATCTATCATCTAGTTTGGGTTACGGATTCCAACTCTGAAACCCTAACTCTTGAGTCAGTTCCAGTAGTAAATGAGTTTCCAGAAGTGTTTCCAGAAGATCTTCCCAGAGTTCCTCCAGAAAAGGAGATGGACTTGGAATTGATCTCCTTCCAGATAACTAGCCTATTTCTATTACTCCTTACAGAATGGCTCCAGCTAAGCTTAAGGAAATGAAAGAGCGGTGGTAAGACCTTGTAGATAAGGGCTTTATCAGACCCAGTATTCCCCATGGGGTGCACCAGTTTTGTTCGTGAAAAATAAAGATGGTTCTCACAGGATGTGCATTCACTATTGGCAGTTGAACAAAGTCACATTCAAGAATAAGTACCCTATCCCTAAAATTGATGCCTTGTTCGACCAACTTCAGGGTGCTAGTCATTTTTTGAAAATAGACCTCAGATCTGGTTAACATCAGCTAAGAGTCAGAGATAGTGACATCCCGAAAACAGCCTTCAGAACTCAGTATGGTCATTATGAATTTGTAGTTATGTCCTTTGGATTAACCAATGCTCCTGCAGCTTCATGAATTTGATGAACATGGTGTTCAATTAGTATTTGGACTTGTTCGTTATCGACTTTATTGATGATATCCTCATTTACTCTAGGAATGAGGAAGAAAATGCAACTCATTTGAGGGTTGTCCTGCAAACTCTTAATGATCGCCAGCTATATGCTAAGTTTAGCAAATGTGAATTTTTGGTTACAATCAGTTGCTTTCCTTGGGCATAGAGTATCTAGCAAAGGGATACCTGTAGATTCTCAGAAAATAGAGGTGGTAAAGCAATGGCCCAGACCCACCTCTCCTACAAATATCAGAAGTTTCTTGGGTTTAACCAGTTATTACAGAAGGTTTGTGGAAGGATTTTCATCTATAGCTTCTCCATTGACTAAGTTGACTCAGAAAAATGTTAAGTTTCAGTGGTAAGATCAGTGTGAGAAGAGCTTCTCAGAAATGAAAATTAGATTGACTACAACTCCTGTTTTGACTCTACTAGAGGGTTCAGATGATTATGTGATCTATTGTGATGCATCCAGAGTCGGATTGGGTTGTGTGTTGATACAACGAGGTATGATTATAACTTATGCTTCTAGAAAGCTTAAGGTGCATGAGAAGAACTATTCAACTCATGACCTTGACCTTGCAGCCGTAGTATTTGCCCTAAAGATTCAGAGACATTACTTGTATAGTGTTCATGTAGATATGTTCACAGACTATAAGAGCCTTTATTATGTGTTCACCCTGAAGGAGTTGAATCTTCGCCAGATGGCTTGAATTTCTCAAGGACTATGACATGAATGTGATTTACCATCCTGGTAAGGCCAATGTAGTAGCTGATGATCTTAGCAGACTATCTATGGGTAGTGTAGCAAATGTTGAGGAAGAAAGGAAGGAATTAGTGAAGGATGTTCACCAGCTTGCTCGCTTAGGAGTTTGCCTTTTGAACATATAAGATGATGGTGTAACAGTTCAGAATGGCTCAGAATTTTCATTGGTAGAAGAGGTTAAGGAAAAACAAGACAGTGATCCTAAATTGCCTCAATTGAAGGGTGCAGTTCATCAATAGAAAGTTGAAGTTTTCTCCCGGGGGAGATGGTGTGCTTCGCTACCAAGTTCATTTATGTGTTCCCAAGGAGGGTGAGTTAAGACAACAGATCCTTACATAAGCCCATAACTCCAGGTATTCTATTCATCCATGTGCAACTAAGATGTACTGTGATCTGCGGGAAGTATTTTGGTGGAATGGCATGGAGATGGATATAAAAGATTTTGTGGCTAAGTGCCCCAAATGTCAACAGGTGAAGGTAGAACATCACAAACCAGGAGGTCTGACTCAAGAGATTAACATTCCTACTTGGAAATGGGAAGTTATCAATATGGACGTCATTAGAGGTTTACCTCGTCCTCGCATACATCATGACTCCATTTTGGTGATAGTAGACAAAGTTAATCAGTCCGCTCACTTTTTTGTTGTTAAGACTATAGATTCGGTGGAGGACTATGCTAAACTCTACATTAATGAGATAGTCAGGTTCCATGGGGTTCCTTAGTCTATCATCTCAGATAGAGGTCCTCAGTTTAACTCTCATTTCTGGAAGTCGTTTCAGAAAGGTCTTGGTACCCAGGTTAATCTCAGCACAACATTTCATCCACAGACGGATGGTCAGGCAGAGGGTACCATTCATACCTTAGAGGACATGTTGAGAGCTTGTGTGATCAACTTCAAGGGTAGTTGGGACGATCACCTTTCTCTTATAGAGTTCCTCTACAATAATAGCTACCATTCCAGTATTCAGATGGGCCTTTATGAGGCATTGTATGGGCGTAGATGTAGATCTACAGTTGGTTGGTTCGAAGTAGGCGAAGCAACCTTGATAGGGCCAGATTCAGTTCATGATTTTATGGAAAAAGTTCAGCTCATCAAGAATAGACTTAAGAAAACCCAGAGTCGTCAAAAGTCCTATGTAGATGTACGAAGAAGAGACTTGGAGTTCCAAATCGATGATTGGGTTTTCTTGAAAGTGTCACCTATGAAGGAGGTGATGAGGTTTGGCAAAAAGGGAAGCTCAGTCCTAGATATGTAGGGCCTTATAGGATCTTGAATAGGGTTGGTTAAGTGGCTTGTGTGTAAAGGTTGCCAGCTGAACTAGCAGCAGTGCATCCAGTCTTTCACATTTCCTTGTTGAAGAACTGTGTGGGTGATCCAGTATCCATAGTACATGTAGAGAGTGTAATAGTGAAGGATAGGCTCACTTATGAGGAGGTTCCAGTCGAAATTCTTGATCGTCAGGTTCGAAGGTCGCTTCGGTTAAAGTTTTGTGGAGGAGTCAGTTCGTAGAGGGAGCTACTTGGGAAGCAGAAGCAACCATGAAGGCCAAGTATCCCCATCTCTATTCTTCCGATTCCATTCCAGCTTGAGGTTGTAGTTCCTCTCCAGTCTTTGAGTTACTCTTGCGTAAATTCAGTCTTAGTATAATGTTCCTCAATTATGCTTGAATTTTCAGCATATTTGCATGTTCTTGGAAATTAGTTCAGTCAGATTTCAGTTTCCAGTACTTAGTGGTAGGGCTTGCATCTCTTTCTCTCCATACTCAACTAGTTTACACTTCATTCGGGGATGAATGTTTCGAAGGGGGAGATAATGTAATACCCCGTATGCTAGAAAGACCAAAATGCAAAATTTCTGAAGTTGTAGGCGCCACCAACGGAGGCCACCTACGGACTGTAGGGTGACCCACGGACCGTAGATGGGGTCCGTGGTTGGCCACCTGCAACCCCCTCCCAAGAACCCCAGAAAAATCCAGCCAAGTCTTGACATAAGCCAGGACCGTAGGTCAGACCACGGTCCGTGGTTCAAACCCCCCAGATTCTAGTCTCTGAAGCCAATCAACAACTGACCAGGATGGACCGTAGGTCAGCTGACGGTCGGTTGATCAGGCCCGTCATTGGCCCTAACAATTTTAAGTTAGGGGTCATTTGGTCTTTTACCCTATACGTTGGTCACCTAAACTACGTCATTTAACCCCTAAACTACGTCATTTTGGTTAGTTTAAGCCTAGTAACAAAATCAGAACTTACCCTAGTCGAATCATTCTCCAAAAATCGATCAAACTAGAGCAAACAGAGAAGAAGTCGACCAAACCCTCTCCAAGAACGCAATAGGTTTTCTTTAGTTCCAGCCCCAAAATCAAAAGATTTCTCCGTGGAATTCGTCACCAGGTATGTGGAATTTCACTAGTGGGTTCCTTTTGCCCATTGGGTCCCTAGAATTCAGTCAGATTCTTGATTCCCTACATATTGTATAGACCTAGGTTTTCTAGAAACTTAAGTTAATTGTTGTGATTTAGCTGTATAGTATTCCTAATCAAAATTGCATGTTGTTGTAACACTGTTGTTAGTTCCTTGCATAAAATTTAGAACCCTAGTTGTGTAGATTCGTTTAGTTCATAAATTACACTAGCTAGGACAAATAAACAGATATACATTCTTCAGTTTTCAAATGTTTCATTATTAATATTTAATGTTGCATTTTCAGTTAGCATGTCAGAATATCGAGCTATTCAGTATATTTCAGTTATATTGTATTGTACACATTTCCAGTTGGGAAGTAGGCTGAACACCAAGTTGGACTAGGGTCAGTCACCCTCATAGTCACAAAACTACATGCCCCCGTAGGTTTATAAGTCCTCTCTATAGGCATCATATTTAGTGATCACGCCAGTCATGCCTCTATACCCTTGGCAAGGTATATTGGGTCCTCTCGGTGAGGCATATATATCGGAGTCCATGTTTAGCTCACGTAGTTTTATGTCAGTAAATAGTAGCACCCATAGTTAGATTCTAGTGCATTGACCAGGTTCCAGTTGTATTTCAGTATTCAGTTTCAGCATGTTATGTAGTTGTTCATTGTATTCAGTTTAGTTCATATTCAGTATATCTTAGGTCACTCGTGATTCTAGGTCCCGTGTTTACGTCAAGGGGGTAGCCTCGGGGAGTGACACTAAGCATTTGCATCAGGCTGGTATTAACCACAAATAGAAGCTCAGGTGGTAGTAGGGGAACCACTATGGAACCTGTTGATCCCACAACATCATGATCAACATTGAAATAATCACGCTCATCGGGTGCTTGCTAATTTTATACTATTTCAGCATTTTCAACCTGAGGGTTCTCCTGGACTTGTCTAGGCACTCTTACTACTCATGCATGTTGTACTTCAGAAACATCCCCATGACCCTATCTGATTGGTTCATCATGTTGTCCCTGATTTTTGTCTCTTTCGACCATTTTTCGCAAAGTTCTTCTTAATTCAGGACCGTAAGGGGTTAAGGGATTCTCTTGACTCCATGTACTTTGCATATACTGGAAATAAGACCCAGAGAAAACTAAAACAAAACAAACGTAAATCAGGAAATCATTGACTAAATTTCAATAATGAAATTAGTCTAATATAAAAACCTTCTTCCCTGGTAGTAGAGACCAAATTTGATGCGTCCAAATTACACCTCCCTAAAGAAGTATAAGCAGTCGGTGTCAAATAAAGAAACTAACTGAGGTTAGGATAAATCCCAAGAGGAATATGGTCTAGACTTAGGGTAATTTAGTGTTAATTTTATGTTTAGTCAAATTACTTCCTTAAAAGGGGGGATTTGTAAACAAAGTAATGATTGACTAATTTGTAGTAACAATTAAAAAGTAACAAGTAACTGAATTCACAATTTCTAATATCAATATGGGATAAAACTAGGGCATATGTGTTCCCCACAAGTTCTTAACGCACTAATCCTAATAATAACAAATCTTTCCTAGTGTTTAACATGCAAAGTCGGTAAGTTAGGTATCTCCTAAGTGATTGGTCGTCCAAGTAAGGAATTTTACCACGCAACTTGGTCGGTCTACATGTGTGTGCTTTACTAACCTTTACCCTTGACCCCAGATTTGCCCTCACTTATTTAGGTTAGGCTATTAGATAGCGGATTATCATGCTAAATCTACATTGTTTAACCTCTTTCTCATTCATTACTTCCTTGGTCGCTCAAGCAGGAATGAGGCGAGTTCTAACATTCCACACTATTAAAAAGCATTGAAAACATAGAGATTAACAATACATGCATAAACACTATTTCAGGATTACTAAATTATTAGCTTTATAGTGTTAGTTACTCATGTTCCCATAACCCTTGTTGTGGATTTAGTTCCTCATGATTGTGTTATCACAATTCATAATTTGGTTAATAATATAAAGCATGAACTTACAATTATAATAAATGCACTCTGATATCCTGAATTGAAGAACAACCACAAATTTCATAAACCAACACTTCAAGAATTAAATGCCAAAAGTGTTTGCAAAATGATTCTCAAAACCAAATGTAAGTATCTCAAAAATTCTTACAACCCAAAAATGAAAGATACAACTAATATTAATAGAAACCAAATAATAAATCAAGTAGGAAAATGAACAATAAGGAAATTCAGCTTGGGTTGTGTCATCTACGGTTGGTAACTAACGGCTCGTAGCAGTTCCTATGGATCGTAGGTACCTTCCTTCAATCAGCAGTTGTTACATCATATAGGGAGTGCTTTCTAGGGGCATGATTTACGGTTCATAGATCTTTCTACGGCCTGTCCTGTTCAACAGTCATTCATGGACTGGAGCTCATCTTCTTTGAACTTTTCTATGACTCATCATCTACAGCTCATAGTAGTGACTATGGCGCGTCAGGATGCCTCCGTCGTTTCAAACCTAGCTCAAATTATCACAACTTCAACCTGCAACTTACACCTACAGATCGTAGTGGAATTGACGGCTCGTAGGTCAAGTCGTACATCACAAAATATCGTTGTAGTTGCAACACTTTAACACCAACTTCTCCAATACAAGTTTCCTGCAAAATCAAAGCAAAAAAACTATCATATCTAATAACAAAATACATAAGATTATGTAAAACTCTAAGTTTTGTGCATAAAAAATATTGTAAGTGCATGGTACATCAATAATTTCTTTGCTTTTGGTGATAGGTGGCTAAAACTCCAAGATCTAGGGATGCAATTATGGGGTTGGGTGTGAATTTAGTGTAGTGGGTATTGTCTATGATGTGTTTTGTTGTTGTTCATACATGAATTTGGTCTAATTATCATGGGGTTAACTTATGGGTTAAGGTTGCAAACTTAATTCTTACTTCCGATCTCCAGCCGATGCTCAAATGAGAATGATTAGAGTGGGTAATTAGTCTGATACTAGAAATCTAATTTTGATAGCAGTAACTTGCTAGAAAATAGAGGTTATGGGTCAGATCTATTTGCCCTATTTTTGCATCGAAATAGAGAATATAGTAAGGTATAAGGTTTTTTAGTATAACACATAGATGACACCAAAAAGAGATTCTAAGAAATCATGCTATGAGATCGAAAAAAGATTAGTGTCATTGAAGATGACCAAGCCTATTGATGAATGTTAATCACTATAGTGCAATACAATTATCCCTATGTGACATTGATTTCTAATCCACGCAGCCCTACATTATTTGTCATTTCTTGAATCTTCTATAAATTTAGTAAAATTGTTACCATTGATAATCAAATCCTTTTATTAAATTTGTGGAATCATCCACCCACGTGTTTCTTACTACTACAAATGAATGATTTCACAATCCAAATTTCTTGATAAATTTTCTACGATATACCATTTTTTGTGGGAGTCGACCCCATTCTTAATTAGTTGGGTATTTTTAATTGACGACAGCCGCTGGCTTATTTGATTTGTTTTGAAGAGTACATTTGAGTGTTATCAACTGCCCGTCAGTCAGCAGGTTAGAATTTGTACTAAGGTCAACACGGGTACCGAAATTCTCATGAAAGGTCCTTCAAAAGCTGGAAGAAAACTGATAACCACTATCTAATAAGATACATACCTACACCACATGAAGACGAACTACATCCAAAATGTAGAGATGAGCTAATCTTCGGTACTAAAAGAATACTAAATGGGTAGGAGGTGTGTTGACTTGGTAAATTGATCAATGATGACCCAAATGTTGTCAACAACTCTAGTAGTCTAAGGCAAACCCAAAAACAAAATCAATGGCGATATTCTCATATTTCCAATGGGAAATCTATAAAAAATACCATAAGGACTCAAATGCTTGACCTTCACCTGCTGGCAAAATAGGCAATGGGATACATAGTCCACAATATATTTCCTCATATCAATCCACAAGTAATGTTGTCTCAGATCATAATACATCTTTGTGATATCTAGATGTATAGAATATCTGGAATCTGGGTCTCACAAAGAATCGGTTGAATCAAATTTCCAACTATTACAAAACAAATATGGTTGTCAAACCTCAAAGACCTATTAGAATCTAAGGTAGCCTGAACAGTATCACCTAAAAATTCGATCTCCAATAGCTACCAACACCTCATTCTCAAACTAATGACTACAAATATGCTCAAATAGAGACGATTAAACCCTAACATAGGCTAACACCCGCCTAGAATGTGAAACATCAAGCTGAATAATCATATTGGCTAAGGACTGAAGGTCTTAAGCTAAGGTTTCCTAAGAAGCCTAAAGGAATGCTACACTACCCATACTTACGATCTTTCAACTCAATGCCTCTGCTACCACATTCTCCATACTCGGATGGTATAGAATAGAGAAGTCATAGTTCTTCAGGAGATCAATCAACCTACACTACCTTGAATTAAGGTCCTTCTATCTCATAATGTAGTATAGACTCCTATGATCCATA
This sequence comes from Solanum acaule, assembly GCA_036250505.1. Classification (NCBI taxonomy): domain Eukaryota; kingdom Viridiplantae; phylum Streptophyta; class Magnoliopsida; order Solanales; family Solanaceae; genus Solanum; species Solanum acaule. The sequence goes on from JAJOOR010029561.1 coordinate 18,407, forward strand.
TACATCGCACATCATACTCCATGAAAGTAGTTCCTCCAAATCTTAAGCGCAAAAACTACTGTCGTCAACTCTAAATTATAAGTGGTGTAGTTTTCCTTGTGTTGATTAAGCTTCCTTGATCAATTAGATATAACACATCCCCATTGCATCAATACACAACCCAACCCAACATCGGATGCGTCACAATACAACATGAATCCCTCGCCCTTAATTGGAAGTATCAAAACATGAGCATTACTTTGAAACTCCATGAGCTTCCAAAAGCTCAACTCACACTCCTCAGACCAATTAAAAGGAACATTAAGGTGATTTAATCAAGTCAAAGGCGCCACAACAATCAAGAAACCCTCCACAAATCATCTGTAGTAGCCTTCTAATAAGATGAAGCTCTAAATATCAGTCACTAACTAGGGCCTAGAGCAATCGTGAATAACCTCAATCTTCAAAAGATCCACCATAATTCTATGTTTGGACACCGCGTGCCCCAAGAATGCTACAAACTTAAGCCCAAACTCGCACTTTGAAAACATGGTACAAAGTTACTATGTTTTTACATGGATTGTTTTAGCTTATTCCATAGCTCGGATTGTGGCCTTTTTCAGGGCACAAGTTCCTAGAGCTATTTAGGACCTTTTAATGGAGTCTATTCCAGGATTTCCAATATGGGTCCCACATTCTATTTTGATTAGATTTTTGGTCTATCTCCAATTACTGTGATTTTTGTGTCTAAAAGTTATTATTAACATTGTGATCAATATTTTGTTAACGTGGCAGTGATCAAAGGTATTTTCAAAATTACATATATCTTGTGCGGTGGATTCGGAGCGCGTGTGGTAAACATCGAGGTAGGATTTGGTCTAATTTCTTTATTTGGCTATTTTAGATGATTTTTAATATGAATAACATGTGATTTAGGTTGGTATTTGTGGAGTATTAGAATTGTTTTTTTATTCTTTCTTTTCATGATTCCATAGATGCATTGGGCTTATTGTGGATCATGGGATCCATAGTATAGGCTTATATCCTTTCTTGTAGTATGACTTAGCAGGATTACCCTTATTAGGATTGATACTTTTGGCCTTAGGCTAGGATTGAGCCTTACATGCCTTAGAATGTTTCTGTCACACTTATTAGGGTGTGTTGCTTCTAGTAGGGCTTGTTGCATTTGTGTACCTTGTGTTAGTGCTTGAGACCTTAGTGGTTCATCATAGCCAAAGATTGAAATTAGTTGTGTTAAGTTGTGGACTGGAGTTGCATGGTTGGGGTAAGACATCTTTCATTGCGTTATTTCTTCCCCCTTATTTGATTTTGAAGCACTTCTTGATTTCCTTTCCTTTCAAAGTAGCGTGAACATGTTATGTTATATTGAGCTATTGTTATATTATGGGGCCCGAGAACATGGTCGAGAACCAACTGGTTTCTAGGTTAGTTTTTTCCACCTTGGTAGCGTGCTAAGGTTGGTATTGTATTTTTTATTGTGTGTTCCTTGTTTGGATGCTGGTGATGGCATGCATTGCATTGGTTGCTCATTTTCATGTGTTTTATGGTATGATCTCGATTCATTCATTGGTTCATCATTACCATTTTTGAAGAAAATTTATTTTCACTCGAGTACTATTCTAAACTTTTTTAATGAGAGTTGTACCTCCTGGATCACTTGGTTAAACTAATTTTTGAGATTTATGAAGCATCAAGGACATGTTCTTTTTCTACTTGAAATATTAGAGGCATCTATGATGTTCTCAGCTTTTACTTGACTAGCCGGCAAGTCGATGCCCTTTTTTATATTTGTTTGGCTACTCATACCTCTTGTAGCACAACATAGATTGCTTGTTGTATGACATCGTTTTGGCCCAAATATTGTATACAGACTTCCCGTGTCACCTATCAGTTCCTATTTCCCTATGTTCCATTGTACATAATGGGGGAGCTTCTTGGTTCTTACCCCACTTGATTAGGGAAGAGGGGCAGGTGTTTACACTTTGTTAGTGATTGTTCTGTTGGTTCTACTGCATTTTTGCATTCATATGTATCACCTATCACCGGTATAATTGATTGTTGAATGAACCCTCCATTTTAATGGGGGGTGGTAAGGTTATGTTTGTTGTTTGTATCTTCCGAGCTTATGGTGGTCTAGTAAGGTTATTATTTCACTATATTATGCATTCATGTGATATTGATGTGATAGTTATTAGTTTATGTTTTAGATTTGTTGATTCCAATTCCCTTGCCCTTGGGTAGTTTACTCATGTATCGTCGGTTTACTTGTTAGTAGGTTGTTATCTTCCGTTTCCGGTATGGTCGTTGTGACGCCTTAGAATGTTGAACTTGGAATAAAGAAAAGAGAAAATGGCAATCCCTGAAGGGGTTCACGAGCCATAAAGACTTCCACGACCCCTCACCCTATCCGTGTAGTTGCACCCAGTGACTCTGAAGGACCACGGATACCTAACCGGTCCGTGAAGCTTCACACGGACCATGAAGTCGTCCGTGAAAGGGGTACATAACCACCAAAACTCCTATTAAGGACCACAGACACTTAGACGGTTCGTAAAGCTTCACACAGACAGTGAAGTCGTCCATGAAAGGGACTCATCATATATTGAGTTTTGAGTCAACTTCAAGCGATCATATAGTTCAACACAAAATGAATTAGGTGGCCCATAACCGATCAAATCAAAAGTCTTTTAGTCCTCTTTCCAACGCCACCAAGTATTCCTAATTCTGACCTTGGAGTAAAAAGTTATTCATGTATTAGAGAAGACTTGTTGGGCAGGGCAATATGACGACCCACTAGACGGGCCGTGATGCCTAAATTGGCTCATGAAGCCTCTCGTGTGAGGCACCTTGCCACTTTTAAGTTAGGGTCATTTTGGTCTTTCCCCTATTAGTTTGGTACTTTAATTACGTCATTTTACTTCAGCTAAGCCTAGTTAATTAATCAGAATGACCTAAAACTATCATTCTCCTAAAATCATCAGACTTAGAAATAAAAGAAGAGAAAGAGACAATAGTTTTCTCTCTATAACAAGTAGAGCTCACCTTCAAGTTTAGCCTCGAAATCCTTCGTAGCTTTCTTCACCAGGTATGTGGGTATTCAGTAAGGGTTTTGTTTGCCCTTATACCCAAAACATCATTCTCCTTTTTCGATTATTATGGTTTTATGAAACTAGGGTTTTTTCCCAACTATGCAGATTCTTTACAAAATTGATTCTTGTGATTACTATACGATTCTATACTTATTTAAATGAGTTTGTATGAATTCTTATATAGATTTGAAAGGAAAAGAACTTAGCATGTAATTGTAGTATTTTCACATGAATTAACTCTTCGAGTGAATTTAGCTCAGGGTGTTTGCATTTAGTGTTAAACAAAATTTTGTCAATTTCTGTCCACAGCTTTACTCGAAAATTATTGTCAGACCAGCTTAGTTTTCTCTCAAAAATTCAGGACCACAGTTTTAAGTAAACTACAAGTGTCTATTTTGGGAGTAGTGTTTATTACCGAGTCGGACTAGGGTTCAACATACCCTCAAGTCTCATATCTACGTTCCATCATAGGTTTATAGGTCCCCTCTGTTGGACATCATTTTTAGTGATCACGCCACATTCATGCCTTTATACCCTGGCAAGGTATATTGGGTCCTCTCGATGGGGCGTTACATCGGACTATATGTTTAGCTCACATGGTTTACTTCAGTTTTTCAACATGCTTCCAGTTTACTCTTGCATCCTAGTTTTTATGCATTATTGTATCTTGGGCCTAAGTACTTTAGTTTAGTTTAGTTTACATACTTGACAAGTATTTTTAGCATGTTTATATATTCAGTCAGCTTTGAATATCCCTCATACCAAATACAACCGAAGTACTAACGCATACTCTATGTTGCATCCCATTATGATGCAAGCTCAGGTTCTCACCGTCAGCCATGTGATTAGCTCATACCGGCGCCACATCAGCGATAGTCAGGGGTGAGTCCTCATCATCCGAGGACATTTCTTTATGCTTTTTAATTCGTTGTTAGTTTCAGCATTTTAGAGTTCGCTGGATACTTGTCTCAGCAGCTCATCAGTATTACAGGCTTTCAGACATAGAGTTAAACTCAGTTGATTTGAGTTATTCTACTTTGAACTCAGTTATTTCATTTAGATATTCTCTGTTGAATTCCTTTAGATTATATTAATTATTTAGTTGTGCTTCGGCTTGGTTAGAGTTATTTCAGTATGCTTGTGATATGTCAAATTCAGTGTTAGCTTGGGTTACTTGTGACCCTAGGTCCCGTATTACGTCTAGGGGTCTGGGTGTGACGGTCCTTGACTCAGTTCCTTTACCTTTTATATCCTACTTCTTTTATCCTATTGACTGACGTAGCATGTTGTATCTCGTGTTTAGTTACATGTGTTGTAATCTCTTTATTACTTGTTTATACTTCTTTTGTCTTGAAGCTTAGTCGGTCAATTTTGTAATCCTTTTTTTTAATTAATACTATTTGCTATTACTTTTTAGCTTTCATCCGTTAAAATAATTTTTCATGTCCTTCTATCCTTTATAAAATCAATAGGTTTAGACGTGGGTTCCTAGTAAAATTATTATATGCTTTCTTTTTTAAAATACCCAATATTTGGTGTATTCTAAGCACTTTGAGCGACAAAGGTATATATTTTATATTAGTTTCTTCAATATAGTTTTTTTTAAATTGAGTATATATATACCTAGTTTTTTTAAGCTATGTAGACATTTGTTTTGTTCACTTTTGCTTATTCTTGTTCATTGCTTGAGCTTACAATCTGGAGATTTTGTTTCATATTACATTTATTTTGCTTGGTCATCATTTGAAATACG
>JAJOOR010029562.1:0-32791 GCA_036250505.1 Solanum acaule
AATTTATTAAAATAAATATGCTTGTGTTAATCATAAAAAAGTTAAGAACAATAGCTAAACTATCTTTTATTAATCACGAATACAAATAAATAATAAAGGAGAAGAAAAAATAAACCACAATTCTCCGGCCTCCACGGTGGCTCTTCCAAAGTTCCTAAGCTAGAAGAAAATTTATATTGTGTCTTGTATCTTGGTTCTTCGCTTCCCTAAATAATAATTTTTCATGCCCTATTTATAGACATAGAAACCCTAAATAAAATAATTAAGTTCAAGACAAATTAGGAAAACAAAACCTAATTAAATTGGGTTTCCAATTTCTCGTTGGATTTCTTCAAATTGTTGGCGGCAGAGAGGCGGTTAGCTATAGACATGTGGCAGCAGCGAGCCAAATTCAATTTGAATTGGCAATTCGTTCACATTGGCCTCATATGTATAAATATATTATTTTAATAAATTTAATCCATTAAGCTGTTCGTTTGATTTCCTTCTTCAACTTTCCATCTTTAATTCGTTTTGGCTCCAAACTTCTTCATTTTTCCATCAATTTAATCCTACACATAAAATACACAATTTAGTACAATCCATAAAATTCATGATCAAAAAGGACAAATATAAATAATAAATGTGAGGAAATAATGATTAAAAATATGTATTTTTAGCCTCACATCACTACCGATGACCGGGTGGAATTCAAGGATGGAATAGAGATGAGGGTTGGAGAGATTGTGACAGAGAATGGTGTAATCGTAACACCACTTGGAAGGAAAGAGAGGTGGAGAAGGATAGATATGTTCCTCCACATGAGCGTCAAAAGCCCAAGGACTCTGAAGGTGGACAGAATATATGCTCTCACACATTCTCAACATAGTTGAAGGGTCCAACAAAGTGTTGAAAGAGATGAAAGAGGATGGTTTGACTCTAAATCATACGGTGACCTCTCACTCAATCTCTATTAAGCAGCTGGAAACCAAAATGGGTAAAATTTCTTCACATTTGAATCCAAGAAAACAAGGGGTGTTGTCTAGTGACACAATGGCAAACCCAAAAAACGAAGCTTGACTTGGTATTCTCATTGTACCACGACATTAAATAATGTGATTTTTGGGAGGCAACTCAAGTTTTAAATGCTTTGTTTTTTTATTTTAAATAACGGGTGTTGATTGTACAGGTTGAAAGGTGAAAAGTGTTGGCAAATGGGCAGTTGGGTGAGCCAAAAATCCAGTCGGTGACACGCCGAATAGGTCAGCGTTCCCGATTTGGATCATTGTTGGACCCACCAAGCCTAAAGTGGTAGTCTATAAATCTTGGCGAGCTAATTTCTTAATCGGCGACTCACCAAACAGGTCAGCAAGCCTGCTTTTGTCCGCCGTTTGAACCCCTAGATTTCCTCGAGGTCCTGTAAAACTCAGCGAAGTAAAGTACTCTTCGGCGCATCACCGGGTGGGTCGGCGAGCACGACTTACTTCACCGATAGTGCCGCGATTTGAAAGGTTTTAAGGGCCAAAGGGTTCAAATTTTCAAAATTCTTCATATTCTCTTATTTTCAACGCTCGTACTCTCTCACCAATAAATTAGTCTTCATAAGTTTACTACTTTTCCTCGCATTTTTGTGTGATCTCTTGCTCGGAATTGGAATACTTTGACGCCTAGCTTTTCAAATTTCTCAATTCGGCTTACAGGTTGGTTTTCCAAACCCTTTACTTTAATTTTGTGGTTAAAGTCTAATGCAATAGGTAAATATATGTTGATATGTATTGGGTAACTATTTTAATTGTGTTTTCTATGTCGAATTGCCCATAATTTGTCTGAACTTGTGCCTAAATGCTTAAATCGCTGATTCCCGGTGGTTTATGCTTTAAAATTGGTCCTAAAATGTTGTGTTTCGGTATTTTTGTAATGGGTCTAGTTGGTGAAGTCTATGTAGCTCCGAGTTGTGCCAAATGATGTATTTTTCCTAATGATGGAGCACTTGACGTCATTCTTAAGGGCAAAAGTCATCAAATGACCAATTTTGGCAAAATTGGTGGAAGTCTAAGTACCCCAAAGGAATGGGTATGCGTTTAATTGAGTGGTGTTTGCGTTTGATTTTGATTTCAGGGGTTGAAGGCTTGATTTTGGGAAATGGGGTTGAAAACTGGCACGTTCGACCGTTTGGCGAGTTGGGTCGAGCTCGTCGAGTAGTTCGGTGGTTCACCAATGTCCCTTTTCATCGCCCTTAATTTTATCTTTTGGCTAAATTGACTCTGTAACCTTTGGTGGGAAGACTGAGCTCGCTGAGTTCACTCGGCGACTCACTGAAAGGTTCCTTAGATCGCCCTTTCTGCGCCCCTAACCCTTAAAATACACTGTAATATTTGGCGGACTAGTCTAAGCTCACCGATTGGTGTCGGTGATTTGTCGAAGGACCTTGAGCATCGTTGACATGCCTTGCTTCTGAAAATTTTTTGAGCTGGTCTTTTCGGCGAGCTCGATCTGGCTCCCTTAAGTGCATCACCGACTGGTTTGGCGAGTCTTTCTGCAACCTGATGTTTTCCTTTTTCTTAAATTATTTCTAACACTTTTCGATGTGGTTTGCAGATATGGCTAGACCCAAAATGTCAGGAAGAGACATGCCGCCCCACAAGAGGGCAAGAAGAGTCGTAATGAATGAGGAAGCAGTTGCTTCCAAGGAAAAAAAATCTAAACTCCCTACCAAAGGAGGAAAAGGGAAAGGAAAGGGCAAGGCCCTGGTAGTTGAGTCATCGGAGGCCAGCTCCGACAATGAAGGAGTCTACGCGACTCACCTTACCACATCAAAAAGTGAGAGAGAACACCAAATTCTCAGGTTTCCATCTCTGAGCCTGAGAATGAACAACTTCTACTTGCTCACAGAGCAGAACTATGCTCAATAGGGATTCATGATCTCTCTAGGATTCGGGTGCCTCCGGCTCAACTTCCTCTTCCAGCTTCAGTTCAGACTGTGGTCCCAGTACCACCTTTATAGGGTCATCCTCCCCGATCTCTCAACAGACTAAAGGCCGAGAGACTGAGGACTATCATTAAGGAAAAGAGTTTGTCCACAGATGGTGTGGTGGAGAGGTATCCAAAAATATGGCGCACCTTAAAGTCCAACGAGTGTGAGATTTTCACTAAGTCATAGTGTCCCTACATTCCTAATTGGGTTCGGGAGTTCTTCTCCACCAACGGATAGTTGACACCACAAAGGGAAGAGGAAAACCAACACCTTCAAACCTGTGGATTCAGTGATTGTCCGAGGGAAAAAGGTAAAGTGTGATAATGATGATATAAACGCCATCTTGGGATGCATTCACAACATCGAAGATGACTACCAGAGTATGATCAAGAGAACAACATTGAAGGACATGAAAAGTTGGTTGGCTCCTCTCTTTTTTGACAGTACTCCTAGGTGGATTGAGGCCGGAGTTCCCATAGAGAAGAAAGATCTAATTAGGGCGGCAAGTTACTGGTTTGGGTTTATTAGCAGCACAAGCATGCCATCCCAGAACAAGTCTATCCTCCGCCATACAAAGAAGGCAACTTTGGCGGATACTTCCTTAGCGGCTGATATTGAGACATTACCTGCAGAAGCAATATTGACTATTTTGGCCACTGGGCCTTCATATAATTCTAGCTCTACCCCCTATGTGACTTTGAGTTCTTCTACTACTCCCGCACGTCCTAGAGCCGCTGCTAGCACTATTGCATCCCGACCTCCACTCACCCAGGCCATGCTGCTACGGATGGGGAACGTAGCCTATTCTACTGATTTGCATGCCTCCACGCTAGAGCAACAATTCCTGGGATGATCGAGAGAGCTCTCACTGCTGCATTGAAACCTCTTAGAGTTTCTATTGATTCCCTCACAGCAAGGATCAAGTTGTGTGAGTTAGATCAGGGAGCTACTCATGAGGTGACGACCTTAAAGGCCGCAATTGCGGAGTTGAGGAAGGATGTGGACCAGCTGAAGTCCACTGATATGTCTTTGATTTTTGTGACTGTGGAGATCCCTGATGACCTGAGCATAGATATTCCAGTGTGTTCACATATGCCTCTAGCTACCATCGAAGATGAGGTTAGAGCTAATGATACAGCTGTAGAGTCCGAGACTGAGACTGATGAGGAACAACTTGGTGTTCAGGAGGAGACTGTGTTTGAGGGCATGATTGAGGTGAAGGAGGCTATGGTACATGCTGATTTTTAGACCACCTTATGAGACACTACTATGGCTCGGTCTAGTGCTATTATAGTTGATGCTCCACCAGGCACTGATGCCCACCCTTAGAGTATTACCCCTGGTATTGATGCCCCAACAGATGGAGTGACTGAGTAGACAGGATCATTTTTACCTCCCTCTCTGTTGTTTTTATTGATTATCTTTGTTTTAGTTGCATTTGAGGACAACCGCTTCTTTTTGTTGGGTGGGGTGAGGTATTTCTATACCTACCTCTTGTGATTCTATTTTGTTTATGAATATTGGGTTTTGTTGATCAATATATGTGTTTTGATCTTGACATTGTGGATATTTTAGCTTGCTGCCCTTTTTTGAATGGAAATGCTTTTGAACCAAATTTTAAAATATTGATTTGCGAGCTCTTTTGTGTGTGATTGTGGTTGTTCTTGTGCGAATTTGAATATCGGTTATGATCAATACCGATCACTTGAATAGTGCTCTTAATTGAATGAAATGAATGTGCGGCTACGATGAGGCCAATGAAGTTGCATAGACAATGTGTGAACTTTTAGCATCTCGTTGTGACTAACCGGTTATCGAATGAGTCTCTTGTAATAAACATTGCATAGTAGCTAAAAAGTGTGGAGTCTTGTTTTATATTGGTGTCAATGCCTTGTGTGATGAGATTACTTTGAACACTGTGTGTGATGACACCTAGAATTTGCTCTGTTGGTCCGGTTGACTAAGTGATGCAAGTACTTGAAATTATCTTAGGCAAATATTTTGAAGAGTGAAATAATTTAACAATATACCTCTTTTGTGGCCAACCTTGTGAGATGAGTGAACCATGTTTGGCACATTTTGAGCCTTACCATTTTCTTGGAAGAAACTTGAACAATTGTGACCTCTCTTTATTCCATTCACCCATAACTTTCATGAAGTGTGGTTTGTTAGAATAGCCAACGTAGGCCAAAAACCTAAGCTGGGGGTATGATTAAAAAAGATGGAAAGTCAACAACTGTGAGAAATCCTCCTTTGAGTAATGGTTTGAATCAAGAAGTGTGACAAATCCCCCTTTAAGTAATGGTTTGAAAATGATGAAACCACTCCATGGAAAAAAAAGGAAAAGAACAGAGAAAAAAAACAAAGAAAGGGAATGAAAAAGTTGTGAAATAAAGTGATGGAAATTGAAAAAGAAATGGGGTAGCTGATAGTTAATATGAAGTTGAATAATGGGGTGGATTGTGAGCATATTTGAAATGTTAAAGAAAAAGAGGAAAGTGATGTTCAAACTATACTTCATGAAAGTAGAAGCCACTAAGCCTAAATGACCATACCTTGACACTCAGCCCAGTTGCAAGCTGTGAAAACACCTTTTTGATCTTGAGTGAGCTGAAACGAATGTTGATTGGAAAATTAGGGTAAACTGAAGTCATGCATGTGTTCATCTTTGTGAGTGTGAGAGTTGTATGTGATTCCAGAACCTTAAATTGTTAAGAAATTTTGTGTGACTATGGAATCATCTTTGTTGTAAGGGCATTTGTGTACCTTTGTTGAGTTTGAACTTGCATTTGAAACAAGTATTGTGAACTTGAGTTTCTTTGGTAATGGTGAGTCACAATTTGAATCTTTGAGTGCATAATTGATCATTGCATGAGTAAGTTGAATCTTGTTGTGTGCATTTATGTTGAGTCTTATGCAACACTATTTGAGACATCTTTTTTGTACTGTTGATCTTGAGTTTTATTTGAGGACAAGCAAAAGTTTAAGTTGGGGGTGTTGATGAGTCCGAGATTTGGACTCATTTGGGGCATTGTTTATATAGATTTAATGTCCTCAAATGCTTAATTTTTGACTTAAATTGATGTGAAAGCCTTGATTTTTAGGTATATGAATTGAGGAGCAAGAAAGGACACTAACAGACAAAAAGGAACAAAGCAAACTGAAGAAGTGAGGAAAGGAGAGTCTGATGATCGACAAAAGCACTTGGTAAACCGCCGAGTGGATATTTGGACCGCCTAAAGTTCCAATGTGCTAGCGCTGAGGGAAGAAACCAAGTCGGCGACATGAAAGGGGCAGTGGATGAATCGCCGATCAGGTCCGCGATGACAATATTGATCACCCAAAGTTACAGAACTTGAGGATGCTGCGAGTCAATGCAAAAAGGCGATAGAAGAGAGCAAAGGGCGGTTCGTCGTACTACTCGGTGAACCCGACTTATATCACCCAATGTCCTTTCGTGGTTAATTTTCTGCGACTATAAATAGGAAGATTTTATTTCTTCTAAGTCTAGAACAGTTTTGTCTGGAGGTTTGGATAGTTCCTTAGCAGACTTGGAGATTTCCAAGTGGGTTTCGAATATTCTGCAAATTGAAGCATTGTAATGGCTTAATTACTCTTACCCAGTTGATGGCTAATCGATTTGGTAACCATTTTTACTCTTTTAAAATATTTGGGTAAAACCCCATTTCTTGGGGTGTGATTATGGGTTGAATTAGTTTATGGGTATTGTTAATTACTAGTTTAAATGCTATATTGAAGCGGGTTTAATCATTAGCCGATGGTTAATTTATGAATTGTATTTGCTAATTTAGTTCTAATTTTATGCTCTTCGCTTGCTAGAGAGAGGTCTTATAACCGAAGCTTTTGATTAATGATTTGTAGGTATTGGGTTCAGCTAGAGTGAGTGAATCCTAAACCCAATCCTACCCATCTTGCTCAAGAGAGAAGATGTATTAAGGTTATGGATTGTTCTTAATTGCTATGCTTGTTGATGTTCGAGAGAAATCATTTGAGGTGTAATAATTGTTCGAGAGAAAGCTATTTCAATTATAGTCTAGCCTACCCACTGATATTTAGTTAGTTACTAGTATTTTCAATTACCCATATATCGAAATTTGCTTATAATAGATCACATCCTGATAATTCCTCTCCTATTGTTATTTCATCATTGTTTGACTGCGTTGTAGCTGAAAATTGCAAACCAAAACCCCCCATTTGGCACTCGTGTCAACCGCTTTTGATTTACCTACATGTGTTTTCAATAATATCTATTCCTATACCTAGTTAGATCACATTTGTACCTCATAATTGAACTTTGAACACGTACCGCTCCCTGTGGGTTCGACCCCAACTCTTCGTTGGGTTTTATACATCTTAATGATCGTTTGCACCTAGAATTGGATGATGTGTGCTTGAAACGTTAATCACGTGACCCTCAGAACCTAGTCCTAGACACCAAACAATGCCCTTCCAGGACGGATCGTCGGTCAGTCCACGGTCCGTCGATGGCTCCGTCAGATTTCAAGTTGGGGTCATTTTGGTCTTTTCCCCTGTGCGCTAGACCATTAAACTACATCATTTAACCCTTAAACTACGTCATTTTACTCAGTTCAAGCCTAATAATTTAGTCAGAACTTACCGATATTATTTCTCTCCAAAAACTCACCAAAAGTTAGATCAAAAGAGGAGAAAAAGTTGACCAACCCCTCAAGAACACACAACATATTTTCTCCAGTTCCAGCCCCTAAATTGAAGAATTTCTCTGTAGATTTCGTTACCAAGTATGTCGGATTTGAGTAGTGGGTTCATTTCATCCACTAGGTCCCTAGAACTCAGTCAGATTCTTGATTCTCTATATCTTGTTTAGACCTACGGTTTGTAAAACCTTGGTGGATTATTGTGATTTAGCTGTTGTAGTGTTCTTAAATAGATTATCAAGTTTTCGTGAAAACGTTGATTAGTCCCTTGCATGAAATTCAAAACCCTAGTTGTGTAGATTCTCTTAGTTCATGAATTACACTTGCTAGGTCAATTAAACATATAAACATGGTCCAGTTTTCGAATGTTACATTGTCAGTTCCTAAATGTTGCATTCTCAGATTTGCATGTCAGAACATTGAGCTATCCAATATTTCTACTCTGTTGTGTCTTACACATTTCCAGTTGGGAGTAAGCTTAGCATCAAGTTGGACTAGGGTTCAGCGTACCCTCATAGTCCCATAATTAGGTGCCATCGTAGTTTTATAAGTCCCCTCTGTGGGCATCAGATTTAGTGATCCCGTCAGTCATGCCTTTCTACCCCTGGCAAGGTATATTGGGTCCTCTTGATGGGGAGTATACATCGGACTCCGTGTTTAACTCACGTGGTTTTATGTTGGTTAATAGTAGCTCCCATAGTCAAACCCTAGTGCATTTGACCATGTTTTCAGTTATACTTCAGTATTCAGTCTCAGCATGTCATATTTATGATTAGTACTTGGTCATTGCATTTAGCTCAGTTTTGAGTATAATTCAGTATTATTATTCTGTTCAGTTTATATCATTGTTCAGTATTCTATATCCTGCATGCTCAGTACATTCCAAGTACGGATGCATACTCTGCGCTACATGCTTTCATGATGTAGGTTGAGGTACTAAGCATCTAGATCATGCGTAGTATGTGTTAGATTCAGATTTAGCTAAGGGAATGTCGTAGCACCTTTAGTATTAGATTCAGATTTAGCTTTTGAGTGATATAGTATCACTTAACTCATAGTACATTATATATATTCAAATTAGTTTTGGGAATTTCCCACTTTCAGCCATCTACCATTTTAGCTTCCACATAGTCTATGTTTTATTTAGTTATTCTTAGTATATTATGATATGCCAGCTTCAGGGTTAGCTTGGGGTCACTTGTGATCCTAGGTCCTATGTTACATCTAGGAGGGTAGTATCGGGTGTGACAAACTAGGTATCAGAGCATTAGGTTCAAGAGTCTTAGGATGTCTGAAAGCCGCATTATGTAGAATCTATTTCATCTGTGTGAAGTGCACCACATCTAATGAGAGGGAGGCTACAAAGTGTTTTAGGAAAAACTTCACTTTCTTGTTATTCTTATCGTGTGTGTGTATGATCTCCTTTATAATTCGTCGTTATGTGTTTCAGATCATGCCTCCTCGTAAATCCTATACACGGAATGCTAATGCATGCAACGCTAACATAGTTCCTCCAGTTTCGGGCCATGAGGTCACTAACATAGAATTTTGGAATGCGATCCAAATTTTGGCTTAGAGTGTGGCCAATCAGAATAATCAGCAAGCCTAGTTCCTACAAATATTAATGTTGGATAAGCTGTAACTCGGGTTTGAGATTTTGTTCAGATGAATAAGCCTTTGTTTTTAGGGTCAAAGGTTTATGAGGACCCACAAAACTTTATTGAAGAGGTTAAGAAAATTTTTGGAGTAATGCAAGTGACTGGTAATGATAGGGTGGAGTTGGCATCCTACTAGCTTAAGGATGTGGCTCACATTTGGTTCACTCAGTGGAAGGAAAACAGGGGTATGGATGCAGCTACTATGACTTGGGAGCGTTTTACTGGAGCATTTCTGGACATGTTTTTCCCAAGGGAGTTGAGAGAAGCTAAGGCATAACAGCTTATGAATTTGAAGTACGGTACCATGTCATTCCAAGAGTACGGGATTAAGTTCACCCAGCTCTCCGGGTATGCTCCCCACATGGTTGCCGATCCAAGGGCACAAATGAGTAAGTTTCTGTTTGGGGTATCCGACTTGGTGAAGATAGAGTGTAGGATTAGAGGATATGAATATCTCTAGGCTTATTACTCATGCTCAACAGGTTGAGGGAGATAAGCTTAGGGAAATGACTAAGGACAACAAGAAGGCTAGAACAAGGAATTATGAATACTCTCAGCAAAAATTGGGTGGTGGAAACCTCTGATAGTTTTAGCAGAGGTCTACAGCCCCAACACCTGCATCAGCTACTAGTCCACCCTCCAGGTTTCGACAGGATCAGAAAGGTAGGGCATCAGGCTCTAAGTCTCAGAGAAGTGCTTCAGGTAACATGACCTTTCCAACTTGTCCAAAGTGTGGTAAGAACCATCCGTGCTAGTGCCTTGCAGGCAAAGAACGGTGTTCTAGGTGTGAGCAGTCTGGCCATAGGTTGAGGGATTGCCCTTTAGCCAGGAGCGGGCAAGGAGGTAACAATAATTGTCCACAGTCTATAGCTCCAACAACGCCAACATGTCACCCAACTCACCAGGGTACTTCATCTGGTACAGGTGGCGGTCAGTGCTAGAACATGTCATATGCTCTTTAGGCTCGCCATGATTCGCAAGATTCTCCTGATGTGGTCACTGGTACGTTACGAGTCTTTCATTTAAATGTTTATGGTTTGTTAGATATAAGGGCTACACTATCTTTTGTAACTCCCTATATAGCAGTAAACTTCGGTGTCAGTCTAGAAACTCTATTAGAACCATTCTCAGTTTCTACTCCAGTTGTTGGCCTAGTTATAGCTAGACGGGTATACACAAATTGCCCTATGACAGTCTCTCAGAAAGTCACCTCAGCAGATCTTGTCGAGTTAGAAATGGTAGATTTTGATATCATTCTAGGCATGGACTTGTTACATTCTTGTTATGCCTCAGTAGATTATAGAACTAGGATCGTTCGGTTTCAATTTCCAAACGAACCAGTCTTAGAGTGGAAGGGTAGTAGCTCAGTGCCTATGGGTCGATTCATATATTACCTTAAGTCCAGAAAAATGATTTCCAAAGGGTATATCTATTATCTTATTCGAGTTAAGGATTCAAACTCTAAAACCCAAACTCTTGAGTCAGTCATACTAGTAAATGAGTTTCCAGAAGTGTTTCCAAAAGATCTTCCCAAAGTTCCTCCCGAAAGGGAAATCGACTTCAGAATAGATCTCATTTGAGATACCCAACCCATTTCAATTCCTCCTTATAGAATGGCTCCAGCCGAGCTGAAGGAATTGAAAAAGTAGTTGAAAGACCTTCTAAATAAGGGCTTCATCAGACATATTATCTCTGCATGGGTGTTCCAGTGTTGTTCGTGAAAAAGAAAGACGGTTCTCTCAGAATGTGCATTGACTATTGTCAGTTGAACAAAGTCACCATCAAGAATAAGTATCCCATCCCCAGGATTGATGACTTATTCAACCAACTTCAGGGTGCTAGTTGCTTTTATAAGATAGACCTCAGATCTGGTTATCATCAGCTCAGAGTCAGAGATAGTGACATTCCGAAGACAACTTTCAGAACTCGGTATAGTCATTATAAATTTATAGTTATGTCTTTTGGACTAACAAATGCTCCTGTAGCTTTCATGGACATATTGAACATGGTATTCAAATAGTATTTGGACTTGTTCGTTATCGTCTTTATCAATGATATCCTCATATTTTCTCGAAGTAATGAGGAGCATGCGACTCATTTGAGAGTTGTTCTATAACCTCTCAAAGATCACCAATTATTCTCTAAGTTCAACATATATGAATTATGGTTATAGTCTTTATCTTTCCTCGGTCATGAGGTATCTAGCGAAGGGTTCCGAGTGGATTCTCAAAAAATTGAGGCAGTTAAACATTGGCCCAAACCCACATTCCCAACAGATATCCGATGTTTCTTGGGTTTGGCTTGGTATTACAAGAGATTCATTGAAAGATTTTCATCCATAGCTTCCCCATTGACTAAGTTGACTCAGAAAAAGGTTATGTTTTAGTGGTCAGATGAGTGTGAGAAAAGTTTCTCATAATTGAAGACTAAGTTGACTACAACTTTGGTCTTGACCCTACCAGATGGTTCAGACGGTTATGTAATCTAGTGTGATGCATCCAGGTCGGCCGAGGTTGTGTATTTATGGAGCGAGGTAAGTTCATAGCTTATGCTTCTAGACAACTTAAGGTTCATGAGAAGAACTACCCGACTCATGACCTCGAGCTTGCAGCCGTAGTATTTGCCCTAATGATTTTGAGACACTACTGATATAGTATTCATGTTGATGTATTTACAGATCATGAGAGCCTCCAGTCTTTGTTCACCCAGAAAGAGTTGAATCTTTGTTAGAGAAGATGGCTTGAATTCCTCAAAGACTATGACATGAATGTGCTTTACCATCCTGGTAAGGCCAATGTAGTAGCTGATGCTCTTAGCAGACTATCAGTGGGTAGTGTATCACATATTGAGAAAGAAAGGAAAGAGCTAGACAAAGATGTTCACAGTCTTGCTCGCTTAGGAGTTTGTCTTACAGACATATCAGATAGTGGGGTGACAATTCAGAATGGATTAGAATCTTCATTAGTAGTAGAGGTTAAGGAGAAAGAGGATAGTGATCCTATACTATTTCAGTTGAAGGGTGCAGTTCATCAGCAGAAAGTTCAGGTTTTCTCCCAAGGGGGAGATGGTCTACTCCGTTGTTGACTGAATAACACTATCAAAGACACTTTATCCAATTCAAAGTGTCAACTATCGTTAATCAGTATATAACCCACCTAAATGAGCTGGGTTCGAATTCCATAGAGAGCGGTACGTGTTTCAGATTAGATAGGTAAGTGCGAATATGATCAAATCAGTCATAGGAATAAAAATTTACGAACCAAAGCATAATTCAAATTAGGGGGTGACACAAATGTCAAATGGGGGTTTTCGTTGTGACATTATAACTACAACAATAGCAAACAATACGAGAAAACAATAATGAGATGGGTTCTTAGGATGTGATTCGATTCCATGCTATTATAGACAAATGGGTAGTAGCAACTATTTAAAAAATAGCTAAAAATTAGTGAGTAAGCTAGGCTATAGAAGGGATAAACTTTATCTCGAACAATTTACCCCAAATCAAGTAGAATTCTCTCGAACACCAACAAGCATACAAATTAAGGTGGAATCACATTTGCAACCGCAATTCCTAAATTAACTCACAATATATGACTGAACTCACTTTTAAATAACAATTACTCTAACAATTAGCATCACCTATTAACTAAATCAGCCCATAATAACATATCACACCCCAAGAATTCGGGTTTTAGCTAGACATCATAAAAAGATAAATATCATTACCAAATTGAGTCTCCATCAACTTGGTAAGACTAATTTCGTCTTTGCAATTTTCCAATTCGAAGAATATCAAAGACCCACTTCCAATTTCTCACAAATGAAGAACTTTAATTATACAAAGCTTAGGAAAAACTAGAGAAAACTCTCAGATATCAACTTTTACTGTCTCAGATAGAAGATCCATCCTAAACTAAATGTTCAAAAATGTATTTATAGTCACCAAAAATGGGCTACGAAGAGCCACTCCGCGCAGTAAGTCGGGCTTGCCGATCCACTCGGCGATCCGCCCTTTGGTCAATTCCATAGCTCTTTTGCCTTGGCCTTCGACATCCTCAAGGTCTATAAATTTGGCCGATCCAACACTGCATCGCAGAACCACTCGGCGATCCGCTGACTGCTAATTTCTCTCGCCAACTTGGTTCTTTCCTTCAGGGCCTGGCACACTAGAACTTTAGGTGGTCAAAAGGCCACTCGGCGACTCGCCAAATAGGCTCTATTGTCTTCATTCTTTCAGCTTGCTTTTGTTCCTTTTTGCAATTTAGTGTCCTTGCTTTGCTCCTCAATCCATAATCCTCAAAGTCAAGGAATTTACATCAGTTATTGGCACAAAATAAGCATTTGAGGACACTAAACCTATACAAATAAAGCCTTTAATGAGTCCAAATCTCGGACTCATCAACACCCCTAACTTAAACTTTTGCTTGTGCTCAAGTAAAGCTGAAGTTCAACAGTTCAAAAAAGAAGTCTAAAATAGTGCTACAAAAGACTCAATCATGAATGCACACAACAAGACTCAACTTACTCATGCAAGGATCACTTGTGCACTCAAAGATTCAAGTTGTGACTCACCATTATCAAAGACTCTCCAGTTCTCAATATTTGCTTCAAATGCAAGTTCAAGTTTAAAAAAAGTACTCAAATGCCCTCACATAAAGATGATTCCATATTCACACACAGTTGTTCAACATTTTATATCTCCGGAATCACAAACAACTCTCACACTCAAAAAGATGAACACATGCATGACTTCACCCATAGGTTTGCCCTTATTTTCCAGCCAACATTTTTTTCAGCTCACTCAAGATCAAAAAGGTTTTTTTAAGGCTTGTAATGGGGCTGAGTGTAAAGGTATGGTCATTTAGGCTTAGTGGTTGCTATCCTCATGAAATTCGGTATGAACAAATTTTCTTCAGCATTATCATTCATGCTCCAAATTCACCCCATTATTCACTTCTCATGGAATACCGGACACCCCATTCTTTTGCAATTTTCGCAACTTTATTTCAAAACTTTTTCATTCTTTTTATTTTTCTTTCTTCTTCTGATTATTATTATTTTTTTGTATAGAGGGGTTCCCTCTTTTTCTAGTCCATGGATCTAAGGGGGACTTTTTCACATTTCTTGATTTTCCTACTACTTTTACCACACCCCCAACTTAGGCTTTTGGCCTAAGTTGACTATTCAAACACACCACACTTCATGAGGATTATGGGTGAATGGATAAAGAGAGGTCTCATTTGCTCAAGTTTCTTCCAAGAAACGGGCAAGGCTCGAAAGGATTTCAAGCAAGGTTCAAATTGTCAAATTGTTTCACTCTTCAAAATCGTTGCCTAAGATCATTTCAAGAGTTTGCATCATTTAGTCAACCGGACCAACGGGGCAAATTCTAGGTGTCATCACACAAAGTTCACGGTAAGAGCTCATCAAACAAGGCATTAGCACCAATATCAAACAAGACTCCACACTTTCACTAGTGTGCAATGTTTATCACAAGAGACTCAATTTGATACTTAGCTAGTCACAATGAGATGCAGAAAGTTCACATATTATCTATGCAACTTCATTTGGCCTCATCCTAGCCGCACATTCATTTTTCTTCGTTTAAGAGCACTATTTAAGTCATGATATTGATCATTACTGATACTCAAATTTGCACAAGAACAACCACATTAAACATAACAAAAGGTGGATTTTTTACGTAAGGGTCCAAAATCATTTACAATAAAAAAATCCAAAAAACAGTGTCATAACAAAATTTAGAGCACAAAAACCCAATATATAAACAAAAGTAATAATCACAAGAGGTGGGTATAGAGATACCTCACCCCACCACATATAAAAAGGAATTTGTCCTCAAATTCAACAAAATATTCAAAAGATAATAAAAAGGATAGAGAGTGAGGTAAAAATAGGTCATGTCTTCATAGTCGCTCCATATGTCGGGGCATCAGTGCCCATTGCAACACTCTGATCTTGGGCATCAGTGCTCGGGGTAGCAACAACACTAGATCCAGCCATGGTGGTGTCTGTCAATGAAATATACAAGGCTGGATCTATCATCGCCTCTTTAACCTCTGTCAGGCTTTCATAGGTTGCCTCCTTATTGACACCAACCTGCTCCTTATCGGTCTCAGCCTCAAACTCGGAAGCGTAAACTTCCTCGACTTGAATACCATCTCCGGTGGTAGCCAGAGGCACATCTCTATCGGCTGGAATATAAGGGATATCCACCATCCCGAAAAGCATCGACATGACGGTGGACTTCAGCTGGTCCACATCCTTCCTCATCTTAGCAATAGCGGCATGTAGAGCCGTTACCTCCTCAGTGCCCCTTGGCCACGCTCGCACAATGCTATCCTTGCCGCAAGGCCATCAACAGTACAACTAAGGGGTGTAACAGCATCAAAAAGAGTCATCTCGATCATGCCAGGAATGGTGGCCTCAAGCCTGGAGGTACGCCTATCAGTAGATGGGCTAGCTACTGCATCCGTAGTAGTGATGCCTCGGTGAGCGAAGCTCGGGCAACAACAGCAACAGTACCAGATCTAGGAGGCAAGGGAGTAGTAGAGGAACTGTGAGTAGTAGAAGGGACATCACTAGATGTACTTGAATGGCCAGGGGCCAGAGTAGGCAATGTTGCGTCTGCAGGTAGTGTTTGAATATCAACAACCGTGGAAGAATCCACCGAGGCTGCTTTCTTATTCTCAGCTTCATCCTTAAAGTACTCCGCCTCAGTCCTCCAGATGTCGGTAGAAGATATGGGGATCACTTCCACATCCTTCTTCTCATCTCTAGGCAGCCGAGCTCGTCTGCACAACTCGGTGATAAACACTGGAAAATGGAGAGAGGTCTGGCGCTAGTTGGCCCTCATGACTATCTACTATGCAATAATCATCTTCAAGTTCAGGCTCGTCTTATCATTGATTCAATCAAGACAGGCAATTTTTGCATGGTGGAGAATCGACCCATTCTGGGATGGCATTATAGAACTGCTGATGAAGCCAAACCAGAACCTTGCTTTTATATTTAAGTATTTCTTCTCAATGGCATTCCATCTTCGAGCCACTTAGGAGTACCGTCAGAAATTAGAGGGGCCAAACATTTTTTCATATTTTTCAACGATTTTGTTCTGATCATGTATAGGTAGTCATCCTCTATATTGACTGCTTTTTCCAAGACTGCATAGATAGCATCACTACCACATTTAACTTTTCTGCCCCTGACAACCACAAAATCAACCGGCTTGAAATTTGCGGCCTTTTTCTTCCTCTATGGGACTTGCGCTCCGTAAGCAGTATAGAATCCCGGACCCAATTAGGAACATAAGGGCCATGGGGTCGAGTGAATAAATGGAACTGGTTAGACCTCAGGCAGCTCATGATCTCTTGATAGATGTCTATTACTCCATTAGTAGACAACCTTTTCTCCTCAATAATGGACCTCAATCCCTCAGTATTCAGTTTGTTCATAGATCGGGGAGGAGGAGCCTGTACCGGTGGTGCTACGACCATAGCCTATGCCCGAGCAGAAGGAGAAGCAGTGGCCTGGGGAGTCCTGATCCTAGACGGATCATTCAGCCTCTTGGAATGTAGTTCATATCTCTGCGTTGATAGTAGCTCATCTTCAGGATCAGAAGTTGCAGCTTGATGGTCCTGGTGCTCACCCTCACTCTCAGAAGTGGTGAGGTGAGTGGCATAGATTTTGTCACTATCGGAGCTGACTTCCGGTGATACAGGAGCAGGAGCTTTGCCTTTTCATTTTTTCTTCCCACCTGTGGTAGGAAGTTTGGGTGCCTTTTCCTGGGATGCAGATGCATCCTCAATAATTTTGACTCCCATAACCCAGTTGCGGGGAGGCATGTCTCTACCTCCCGCTTTAGGTCAAGCCATATCTATAAATTCATTGCGGAAAGTTAGAAATAGTTCTACAAAAGCCATGGAAATCATGTTGCAGATAGACTCGCCGAATCGATCGTTGAGTTGCCGAATCACTTAGGCAATCTAGATCGGGCTCGCGAAAGGATTGGCTCAAAAATTTCTGGAAAATTGGCATGTCGGCAATGGGAGGTTCCTTTCAGTGAATCGTCATCAGTATTCAGAAAGCACACACAAGCCCATCAAATGTTATAGTACATTTTAGGGGTTAGGTTTGCAGAAAGGGCAATCAAAGAAGACTTTCGGTGAGTCGTCGAGTGCACTCGACGATCTCAGGCTTCTTGCCGAAAGTTAAAGAATCAAAAGCATTCAAACCCAAGAATTGTAAGGCAATCAAGGGCTGTTTCGTGAACCACCGACTGGTTCAGCGAGCTCGACCCAACTCGCCAAACTGCCCAACGTGCCTAATTTTTATCCTCTCTTCCAAAATCAGCCCCGCAGCCCCTGAAAACAAAATCAAACCATACACTAGTTCAATTAGATCTAGACACATAAGAGCCATGCCACCGGGGTACTCAGAATTCCCTCGATATGGCCAAAATTGGTAGTTTGATAAATTAAGCCCTAAGGAATGACATCAACACTCCATCATCAGGTGAAACACGTCATTTAGCACAATTATGGGTTACTCAGACTTCACCCAACTAGACCCAACAATAAATAAGCACAGCCCAACAATTTAGATCAATTTTAAAGCACGAAAAATGGAGAAGTCAATCATCAGAATGGGCTAACTACCCCATCCGTAGTAATGATTCCATGATGAGCGGAGCTCGGGCAGCAGCAGTACAAGATCTAGAAGGCAAGGGAGCAGTGGAGGAACTGGGAGTAATAGAAGGGACATCACTAGATGTACTTGAAGGCCCAGAGGCAGGATTAGGCAATGTTGCCTCTGCAGGTAGTGTTTGAATATCAACAATCGGGGAAGAATCCACCGAGGTTGCCTTCTTCTTCTCGGCCTCATCCTTCAAGTGCTCCGCCTCAATCCTCCAGATGTCGGTAGAATATGTGGGAATCACTTCCAGATCCTTCTTCTCATCTCTAGGCACCCGAGATCATATGTATAACTCGGTGATAAACATTGGAAAAAGGGAGAGAGGTATGGCACTGCTTGGCCCTCATGACTATCTCCTGTGCAATAATCATCCCCAAGTTCACCTTCGTCTTATCAATGATGCAACCAAGACAGGTTATTTTTGCGTGGTGCAAAATGAACTCATTCTAGGATAGCATGATAGAGCTACTGATGGAGCCAAACCATAACCTTGCTTCTATATTGAGGTCTTTCTTCTCAATGGCGTTCCAACCTCGAGCCACTTTGGAGTACCATCAGAAATAAGAATGGCCAACCACTTTTTTATATTTTTCAGCTGTTTTGTTCTGATCATGTATAGGTAGTCATCCTCTATATTAACTGATTTTTCCAAGACTGCATTGATAGCATCACTATCACATTTTACTTTTCTGACCCTAACAACCACAAAATCAATCGGCTTAAAATTTTCGGACTTCTTCTTCCCTTGTGGGACTTGAGCTCCGTAAGCAGTATAGAACTCTCGGACCCAATTAGGAACATAAGGGTCATGGGGTCGAGTGAATAAATGGAGCTTATGAGACCTCAGGCAGCTCATGATCTCTAGATATCTAGCTATTACACCATTAGTAGACAACCTCTTCTCCTCAACAATGGACCTTAATCCCTCAGTCTTCAGTATGTTCATAGACTGGGAGGAGGACCCTATACCGGTGGTGCTAAGACCACAATCTGTGCTCGAGTAGGAGGAGAAGTAGTGGCCTGGGGAGTCCTGATCCTAGACGGATCATTCCGCCTCTTGGAAAGTAGTTCATCTCTCTGCGTTGATAGTAGCTTATCTTCAAGATCGGAAGTTGTCACCTGATGGTCCTGGTGCTCACCCTCACTCTAAGAAATGGTGTGGTGAGTGGCATTGATTTTCACTGTCGGAGTTAACCTCTGGTGATGCAGGAGTAGGAGCTTTGCCTTTTCATTTTTCCTTCCCACCTTTGGTAGGAAGTTTGGGTGCCTTTGCCCGGGATGCAGATGCATCCTTATGAATTTTGACTCCCTTAGCCCTCTTGTGGGGCGGCATGTCACTACTTACCACTTTAGGTCTAGCCATATCTATAAAATCATTGCGGAAAGTTAGAAAAAGTTCTACAAAAACCACATAAATCAAGTTGCAGATAGACTCATCGAATCAATCGGCGAGTTGCCAAATCACTTAGGCGAACTAGATCGGGCTCGTCGAAACGATTAGCTCAAAAATTTCTAGAAAATTGGCATGTAGGCAATGGGAGGAGCCTTTTGGTGAATCACTCGAGCTGAATGTGTGGAAAAAGGCTTAGAATTCAATCTCTCGATAAATGTGTTAGTGTTTACAGTTGATAATTAATACAAGATATTGCACATAGGTGTAAACACACAAGAATTGCTTCATTCGAAGATAAACTAGCCCACATATATAAAAAAGTGACTAAATATATAGGAATTTGTCTATTTGATTTTGGGATTAGTGACAGAAAGGTTGACTTGCATTGAGCCAAGATCTTTTGTATTGTCGTACTTCTGATTTTCGATTGACATGTAACTCTAAATTCTTTGTAAGAGTTGGAAAAGATGGAATTTCACAAAAATGGGAACCGATCTTAAGAAGGTTGCCTAGTATCTCACGAGCGAGAATTCAGGTCCTATGTAGTTCGACCCTTGAATCCCTTTTTGATTTGAGATAAACGGTTAACCTTTTCTGAATTAGAAAGTAAAATGTGAAAAATGAAGTTCTAATTTTGTAGAGAAACTAAAGACTCGAAGAGTATTTGGACACACTTTCGACACTGACTTGATATTTATGCTTAGGGGTTTCTAAAAAATTTCTAAAATTAGTAGGCTAGAACATCTTCAAATAAAGCAACATATTCACGCAAGCAGTTATAATATATAAACAATTATTGCACATTTAAAACATATATGTTACCCTTTTGTGCCAAGGGTAGGCCTAACGATTTGAAGAACGTATAGCTTCATTTGAAACATTCTATTTCCTCAAAAACCCAAATTTATACAAGTTTTATGAACAAACTGAATGGGGATACATAATAGGGAAAACGAGATACATAATAATCAGTCTTGCGCAGGGGTACAATCCTAAACTATGTTTTCATGAAAGATCCTTCGTTCTTGATTTCTTGTCATCTCTGGAGGTCCACACTTTCAGATGCAATGGTAATTTTATCCTTCTTCGACTCGAACAAACTATTAAACGCCCAACCCCAAGAGACAATGTTTTGCCAAATGACATATACATCCTTCAAATTTAAACACATAAGTATGATTACCTTTTTATTGATCAATGGGACAAATAGACACAAGGTGGGCTTCTAATGGGCCCAACACTCCTTGGGTGTTGGGTCATCTTAGTTCAAATGTACTAAAATTTGAGATTTGGTTTCGCTCTACGATAGTTGTCTAAAAGTTGCTTCTGAAAGACCGGAAAACCAAGCGGACAACTTAGGCTGAAACTCACGACAACCACTGGACGCATGACGAACCAATAAATTACCGATCATTCCGGAAAAAAGGGTTGAGTATAAAAAAGCTCGGTTCTGATTACGCAAAACCGTTCTTTATTATACTATATACATGTCGGAAAATGTCATGAATGAAATGACAGTTTATAACAATTTAAACAAGTAAATCAAAGAATAAACAAATCAGCAATTATCAACAAATAGTCAAATAGTCAGATCAGTATGGTTAGAACTTAATTAATTCCCCTGTCGAGTCGCCATTTCTGTTTTATCGAAAATAGAAATAAAAGACTTTTGGTTTTCGAAAAACAACTTAATTTAAGTTTAAAAGAAAAATCAATTTTCAAAGAAAGTCTCCACTTAATTTTTTGAAAGAAATTAAGAAAACTTAAGATTTTTCAAAAGATTTAAACACATTAAAAAGCATTTGAAATCAAGGAGGGTTCGGGGTTCAATGACTTGACTAAATATTTGACTAATTTTAAAAAAAATAAGTAATGAAAACTCACTTTTTATTGGAAGGGAAATAAAATAAAGGGAATTTTCAAGGTAATTAATTCATGTATTGACAAGACAACTAATAAAATAATTCATTAATAAAGTAAGTAATAAAAAAGTCAAATAAAATGTTAGTTACTACAATAAATACTCAAATACAATAAAGCGGAAAAAAAGATTATAAACTTGGGTCTTTGCCCAAATTTGAAATTGTTGGGCTGGCAGGCTGAACTTC
Organism: Solanum acaule; assembly: GCA_036250505.1. Lineage (NCBI taxonomy): Eukaryota > Viridiplantae > Streptophyta > Magnoliopsida > Solanales > Solanaceae > Solanum > Solanum acaule. Next base: position 21,525 of record JAJOOR010029562.1, read on the forward strand.
CTTCGACCTGTTCTAATATATTGCGATCTATTTGTATATTTCGGTATACAAATGGGCCCTGCATTTGTATATTTTGGTCTATTTATATATTTCGGTATTCAAATGGGATGGCATAAAACATGGAATGTTTGCTGCGAATAACAAATAAAAGAAACTATGACTATAACATTTAATTTCAATTAATAGTTTGCTATTTCATACAATTTTCCCATCTAAATATTTGGGAAAATTGACTTGATAGGCCCAAAATTTCGGTTGAACCTGCTGTGTAAAAGGGTTGGGCTTCGCCCATTTTTTTTTCAAAATTATGTATACGTTGAACGTATAACTATGTATACAAGCTTCATTTCGGCTCATTTTTGTGTATATTGGGCTGTATACAAAGTGTATACAGCCCACTTCAAACTTCTAGCACCTGTATCTCCTCTCAGCCCTGTATTTTAGATATGTATATCACTGTATAAAGGTTGTATACAACAGTGTACCATAGTGTATATTGGCATGTATATCATCCTTTTTTCAGCTTTCTTCGGACCTGTAGAAGCTTCCCTTCAACGGTTCAACTCCCTTTGATGAGGTTGACTCGATAAAGGAATATTGGATTTCAACCCAACAAAATGAAAAGGGGAGGTCCCAATGGATTTGGGTCAATGTCACGTGTGAAGAAAAGTAAAAGGGAAAGAATTAATCACGGGTGATTCGAGATTGTTAGTAAGCAAATTTGTCAATAAAAGGTAGTAGGCAAACATGAGCTCATCCATTCTTAATAGTAACAACACAGAGAAAGATATGAACTAATTGCAGCATCACTAAGATAAGGTATTTAATAAGATAATGAAATAAATTAAAATAAAATACAACACTATGAACTAATGAACATCTATCTATCATGAACATGCTAAGATTAAGAAAGACCCACTTTTTACACAGTAAGCCTACTTTATGACATGCTAGATTTAAGGAAAAGGAAAATTGTGCCTTGAGAGTTTTGAAACATAAGAATTATGGGGAAAAAATGACAAAGGTGCATTCCTCACAATTCATAAGGAAACAATGATCAAGGGGGACATTTTTTCGACATTCACAAAAGCACATTTGAGATAAATAATAGCAAATTGAGCAAATTTGAATACAGAAACAAAGAGATGACATAGCTAAAGCCAGTAATAATAGTCTTTGAATCAGTTGTCAACCCACATCAGAGGTTCCGAACAAGTTTAAAAGAAACTCATAACAATAGAGATGCTTAAACACCATACACAGAAATAGAATCGAGCAGTTGAATATAACCAACAACTACATCTTTAGTTCATATGGAGGCTAAAATTGAAGAGAGTGTTACCTCTCCGAGGGTAGCGAGCTGGGATGATGAGCTTGACAATGAAGCTTCCAACAACACCACGACTAAGATCTACCGGAATCCGACGAACTCTAACAAATCAAAATGACTTGAGACAACCCAAGAATAAAAATGTTCTATCTATTTTCATGTCAAGTATTCCGCCACCCAAAAAAAATTCCTTTTAAACAGTGAAGACGATGGATATTTATAGAGGAAGAACTAGGGTAGGAAACATAGGGGGAAATCGGGTAGATATGGACAAAATTCAAATTTCAAATTCGAATTCCTTAAGAGATAAGGTTGTTGTCTCAATTTCGTACCCATTCTCAACGGATTGAGAATGAGGGCCACTTGATTTCTTGAGAAGGACGAAGAACACATGAGATGGTGACACATTGGATGAATCTCCAACGGTTCTTGTACGAGAGGAGAGAGAGAGAATGCATCGAGCGATTGGAGTGGGCTGCTGAGTTGCATGATTTTGTACTGGGTTGCTGGACTGTTTTTGGATTTCGATTTTGCTCGCTGAGGAAGAAGAGCTCGGGGTGGGGTCGTTTTGGGCGTTGCATTCCCATTGATTGTTTGTTGTATTAAATTGTATGGGTATGGGCCGATTTTGGGTTGAAATTAGATAAAAGGGGCCGCTGACAGAGCTTTTGGGCTGATTAAATGACCCAATTTTGGGTCTTGATATGTTCAAATAAACTGATTATGAATAATAGCCCAAGTAAATTTCAATTGTAACCAAATGGAATTAAATCGATGAATTTGGTAAAAAATTAAAAAAGACAAAATAATACAAATTAATTAAGGAGCTTCTTACTCTTAACGAAATAAAATAATTAACTTAATAAAACGAAAGACTCAAAACATAAACTACACATTTAGACAAAATTAATTTAATAAGATATTTAAGTTAAACTAAAATATTTTCGAAACGATTTTCGAAAATTCATAAAACAGTACTAATTATATACGTAATTATGTAAAACATATATATTATTTAAAAATGATAAAAATTAACAAAAATTAACTTGAAAAATATTTTGAACTTTATAAAAACTAATTATTTCAAATCATTGTGAAATTTAAGAAGCTCAATGGTTAATTTATATTGTGGAGGTCTAAAATTAGGTGTCAACATGTGGTTCCTATGTTGCAGAAGTTGTAAAAACCTAAGAGGCTCTTGACATTAAATAAATGTCTAGTCCAAGAAAGCGATCAAGGGGCAGCTAAAGCGATCACACATACACTGTTGCCCAAGAGCAAAATGCTCAAAACATCAAATGGACACTCGGAATGCATTCAAAACCCTTTGAATGCAAATGAACTATGCTACCCTTCTATATTCGACATTCCAAACTCAATGGAACCATTGAAACTTCCATCTGAGGCCGTCTCAATGAAAAGTGGGTCCCACAATCAAGTTTTGTTTAAAGCTAAAATCCACAACAAGACTCGAATTAAGTATAGAAGCCTCAGAAACTACACGAAAGGTCACTCTAGACCAAAGTCGATATTTTGGAGCTAACCATGCTGAAGGAATTCTCATCCGAGTATGTTTACCAAAAATGTTGACTAAAGTAAAACTTTGGCTTATGCTTCATAAATTTAAATACTCACCTTATGCTCCAAATCTAATATCTTCTAACAATCAACATCATTTCGTCGGTCCTTAGCTATCTTAGATATCTCCACCGCTATCTAAAACCTGCCTACAAACCTACAAAATAGAAGGTATATGAGAATTCAAGCCAATTGTAGTTTGATATGCTTGATTTAAAGCACGACTCTAAAAGAATTCAAAACCTATCACGACATCGAATTATAAAGGGACCAAAATGCTCGAGAATAAGATTTAAAAGAGAATGTTGGAGTACTACCGAGTATTCAACATTCAGCCCACCTATATATCCTTAAATTTAGGGAATCATGCTGCTTGTAATTCGAATTGGTCAGTTGAAAAGAAAATCTATTATGCAAGATATCCTTCTGTTGGAAAGAGTGACGAATAAGACGAATTATGAAAAAGAGGCTTGCAATCTCTTAGCCATGAATGTGGTGAACTTCACACCAATAAGTAAGAACTTACACTGACATAGTTTCCAAAACTCTTGGTGTATCGTCACTCGGATTGGAGATTTGCTTTCGGTTAGAGTCAAGGTTTTTCGGAGGCGAAACTAAAATTGATAAACCCAAAGAACCCACATGCCTTCTGATAGGGATGTGGTTTGATTGTGGTGGAAGTCGATCCTTAGCTCGTGTCCTAAGAGTTTGATACTCCTCTTCAGACTATGTCCCAGTTCGCTTCGAAGAAAAAGTTCCACGTTGTGCTACATCATTATTGATGTCGTCCGCACATGTGGTTTGATTTGAGAATTCATCCTCTTGGATGCTCTCGGTAAAGACTAAAATAAACTTGTAAGTAGAAATTTTAATTGAAAAAATGGTAAAATCTCTTACGACATTTTTCAGTTATGTTTTTGCACGTTTCTGCGAATACATCATTGTCTTTTGTGTTTTTTGAAGTTACTCTTGCTTTGAAAGATGTCATATAGGTATGTTCAGTATATGTCTGCACACTCAAAGTAAATAGTTAGTAGACATAGTGCCGCTTTAGCTAGCGGATTGAGTCAAAAAATAAAGAAAGATCATTTATATAATAAATAAGTATATCTTTATGAATTACATAAACATTATTTTCAACTACACCAAAAAATAAAGAAGCATTGAGAGTAAAGGATAATGAATATCGATTAGAACATAGTGTCTCCATTACAACTCATGATTTGCTGAGGATTTGGAGATGTCATTGTTTGTTTTGTGCATGGCAAACTCTGATGATCTCTATAATGAGCCAGATGGCTTGATAATGATCCAACCGTAACGAGGTGGATGGCTCGATGATTGTCCAACTATAACAAGGTGGATGACTCGATGATTATCCAACTGTAACGAGGTGGATGGCTTGATGAATATCCAACTATAACAAGGTTGATGGCTTGATGATTATCCAATTGTAACGAGGTTGATGGCTCGATAATATTCCAACTATAACGAGGTGGAAACTCGATAATATTCTAACTATAACGAGGTGGAGGCTTGATAGTATTCCAACTGTAATGAGGTGGATGCTCTATAATAGTCCAATTGTAACAGGGTGGAGGCTCGATATTATTCCAACTGTAACGAGGTAAAGGCTCGATAGTATTCCAACTGTAACGAGGTGTATGCTCGATATTATTCCAACTGTAACGAGGTGGATGCTGGATAGTATTCCAACTAAAACGAGATGCATACTTAATATTATTCCAACTGTAACGAGATAGATGATCGATAATATTCCAATTGTAATGAGGTGGAGACTCGATAATCTTCCAACTGTAATGAGGTGGAGGCTTGATATTATTCCTACTGTAATGAGCTGGAGGCTCGATAGTATTCCAACTGTAATGAGGTGGATGCTCGATATTATTCCAACTGTAACGAGGTGGATGGTCGATATTATTCCAATTGTAACGAGGTGGATGCTTGATATTCTTCTAAGGGTAACGATATTGATGCTCCATATTATTCCAACTATAACGAGGTGGATACTCGATAATATTCCAACTGTAATGAGTTGGATGCTCAATGTCAGGGATGATCCTGAATTTACCAGTACTATCATCTTGAAAGAATCTAGCAGTGTTTATCTCCAATTTCTATGAAATATAAAAAAATGCTTAAAATATATTTGAAGCAACATTATGTAATTGAGATTAAAAAATGAGAAATTGTTTGAGTTATGATGATGAGGCCACGATAGGTGTAAATGGCGTCATTTTCAACGCTTGACAGCTTTGATATTGCCATTTTTGTGACCTCGTTGTTCCTACATCCAAAGAAAACTTCTTAGTTTGGAAGACTGATTTGTGTTGGTTCTGTCTCCATCTTTCTTTGTAACATCCCACAACTAGAAAGAGCTGAAATTAGAAATAGTCATCTTTTTGGAAAGAATGAAAAATCTGGAAAATGGGTTAAGTCAGGATGAGTTAGGTGTGCTTGCAGATACCGTAGAAAATATCATTGAATTATCTTTCCAACGCCGCCGAGTTTGTGCAATTCCGAGATTGTATGAGTGAGATATGCCTTTTGGAAGTTGGGTTGTTTTGATAAGGAAAGTCCAATCCGAATTTTTGAAGGGTGTTTTGGTCTTTTTCATACCCTATTATTTTAATTTCGTTTTTTTGTAATGAGTTGGGGTCTAAAATGAACTTGGTCAGTTTACGCTTTACAATATTGAGTTTGGGTTTTTAGAGAAGAGAAAAGAAGTCTAGAAAAGAGGAGAAGAAGCAAGAATCGTCAAATTCTCGAAACTAAGATTGTGTATTTCGTCAAGGGGTGATCCCTGCGAGGTATGTAACACTTTCATAGAGTTGGGTTCGTTCACCCACACACCAAACATGTTTAGTTTAGCAAAATTCGTTCTGAAAAGGTTTAAAGTTTGATGTTCTTGATAGGTAATTGTTGAATTTGTTTTTGTTCTTGAATTAGGCTGAATTGAGGAGTTATTGAGATCTTTACGTCGAATTACAGAGTTGGTTTGAGTTAGGTTCTTAGATACATTTGCTGGCTATCTGAATCTAAAGAGAATTTGGGAAAAAGATCTGAGTTTAGGCGAATTGGGGCCAGAAAATGAAGAAGAAAAAAGTCTGGCGAATCTGGGCAATGGGGCCGCGTCGCAGACTTGATCCTTAGATTTGAAGGACATTTCTTCGTGTCGCGGAGCGGTCACTGACCATTCTGCCTCAAAAGTTATTTTTGAGACCAAAAATTTAAATACGTTTCCGCGTTGCGGACCTGCTTTCTGAAAATGATTTCTTGATCTTTTTCTCATGTTTAGCTATCTAAAAATACTCCTAAACATCATGTGATATTTCCTAGCACAAATCACGATCCTTGAATCCATAATTCAATTCTAGGAAAGTTAAGAGTCAAGTCTAGAAGTTAAGAAGCAAGCCAAGAGAAGCTCATAAAGTTTTTCAAAAGTCTTTTACAAACGTTTTAATTTTGTTTTAAGACATAAGTTTAAAGTTGAGCAAAGAGTAAAGAATTGAGTTCATTTCTTCAAAGATTGTAGAGGAACGATGTATTCCCAAGAGTTTAAAATGTTTTCATATTTGAACAAGAAAGGGAAACACCAATTTCCAAGATAGCTTTTAAGCTATGTTTTTGAGTAAATATCTCAAACCAAAGAAAGAGTTTTGTTTTTACAAACATATGATCTAAGTATATTTTGGAAGTTATATTGAGCACCGATATGGGGACGAATTTGAGTTAAGATAATTCAAAGTCTCCATAAACCATGTAGCCATCATGGATAGTAAAGGATTATACTTTTTAGATGATTCCATAAGTGCTTTTTAGCATAGACTAGTGGATCCATTTAGTTAAGGCATTCTATATGACGGCAAAGTATAGGACAGTTCTGGCAGCGTGGGCAAAACGATGTATCACCACTTAGGCTCATAGTGGTGGTTGTCGGTTAGAGAATCTCCCACATAAACTATATTACTTTATTAGACGAGTACAATTTAATTTGTTATTGTATTTCTTTAACAAACTAAGTTGATTTCTACTGTTTTGAAAGTTTTTTGTTCATTGCATGTGTTTTATTGCTTTATATTATGTTAAGTTATTCAGGAGTTGAGTAAAGCCAAGGTAAGTGTTCCTTTCAGATTCTTTTCAAGGGTATGTTATGTTTAGCATTCCAACTCGCATACTCGTACATTCAATGTACTAATGCAAGTTGGCCTGCATCATTTTATGATGCAGACACAGGTAACCATGAACATCATCTAGCGCCTCGTTGATCAGGTTGAGCACTCAAAGTCTGTTGGTGAGCCTCCTTTCTTTCTGTAGGGCTCCTTTTTACATTGCTTTCTAGTTTACAGTTGTTAGGATAATCGGGGGTCCTGTCCCGACATCCCTCTTAGTTTTAGTGGCTTCATAGAAAAATAGTTGTAGTTCTTTAGTCTTATTCATTTCAGTTGTATTACATTTAAGACTTGAGTTGCCATTTTGGCTAAGTTGTTATTTCTTAAGTTATTGCTTGAGTTACATTTCTTATGTTTAAATCTTCTGCTGAGTAAGTAAGCAATTCCAAGGGTTCGCTTGGGACCAGCAATGGATCTTGAGTGCTGGCCAAGTCCAAGGTGTAGGCTCGGGGAGTGACATACTTGGTATCAGAGCCTAAAGTTCAAGAGTCCTAGGGAGTCTATTAAGCCGTGTCTGTAGAGTCCTAGTTATTGGTGTGAAGCGCGCAACATCTATAATGGAGGCTGCAATATTTAGGAACTATCTCACTTCTTTCATACTCACTTCATGCAATAGATTTCATCTCTATAAAGTCTCTCTCTAACTCGTGCTTACGCGTGTCTTTCAGATCATGCCTCCACGAACAGCTGTCTGAGGTCATCTTTCTAGGAGAGTTTCGAGGAACAAGGGGTACCTAATGCACAAGAAGTGCAACCCCAATGAGAGGTTACCAATGTTGAATTCTGTGAGGCTATCCGGATGTTAAGTCAAGCAGTGACCCATCAAGTTGGACAGAGAGATAATCGACAGGAAGTGGTTGATACTTCAAGGATCCGTGAGTTTTTAAGGATGAATCCACCAAGCTTCACAGGTTCAAGTGTCACAGAGGATCCGAAGAACATTGTTGAAGATCTTTAGAAAGTTTTCGATATTATGCATGTTGTTGATGCTGATTGGGTGGAAATAGCTGCATACCAAATGAAGGGTGTCGCTAGAATCTTGTTCGACCAATGGAAAAAGAATATGGCTGAGGATGTACCAATAGTGAGTTGGGTTGTGTTTGAGAGTGCTTTCATGAGGGGTTTCTTTCCCCATGAGTTGCGAGAGGTAAATATAAGAGAGTTTATCACCCTTAAGCAGGAGTATATGAGTGTTCATGAGTACCGTCTAAAGTTCACACAACTTTACCGCTATGCTCTGGAGATGGTTGTTGACATGAGCAGCATGATGAGGGGTTTCTTTCCTGATGATCTACCCGGAGTCCCTCCTAAGGGAGAAATCAACTTTGGCATAGCCATTCATCTTGATGCTCGTCCTATCTATATTCCTCCATATACAATGGCACCAGTAGAGTTGAAACACCTTAAAGAGCAATTGAAAGATCTTTTAGATAAGGGCTTTATTCGACTAAGTGTCTCACCTTGGGGCACTTCAGTCTTATTAGTCAGAAATAAAGATGGTTCCCTTAGGATATGTATATATTACCGTCAACAGATCAAGGTTAACATAAAAAACAAGTATTCTCTTCCGAGAATCGATGATCTCTTCGATCAGCTTTAGTGTGCTACCTATTTCTCTAAGATAGACTTCACGGTACTTCTTGTTTTTCTAGGATAGGCCTCAGATCTGGCTACCATCAGTTGAAAGTAAGGAAGTGTGATATTCCCTAGACAGCATTCAAGACCCGTTATGGTCATTATGTGTTTCTGGTCATGTCGTTTAGTTTAACCAATGCACCTGCAACATTCATGGACCTTATGAATAGAGTAGTCAAGCCTTATTTATATATGTTTTTTTATCGTGTACGTTGATGACATTCTAATCTATTCGAGGAATGAGGAAGATCATGCTAGCCATCTCAGAATAGTTCTTCAGACTTTCGAAGATAAGGAGTTATATGCTAAGTTCTCTAAATGTAAGTTTTGGCTTGAGTCTGTGGCATTCTTGGGCCACATAGTTTCCGGTGATGGGATTAAAGTTGATACTCAGAAAATAGAGGCAGTGCAGAATTGGCCTAGACCCACATCTCCAGCTGATATTAGGAGTTTCTTGGGGTTGGATGGATATTATCGAAGGTTTGTCGAGGGATTCTCAACTATTTCATCTCCTTTGACCAAGTTGACTTAGAAAATAGTAAAGTTGCAATGGTCTGAAGCTTGTGAGAGAAGCTTTTAGGAATTGGAAAAAAGGTTGACTACTGCCCCAATATTGACCTTACCAGAAGGTACGCAAGGCTTTGTGGTCTATTGTGATGCGTCTAGAGTTGGTTTGGGTTGTGTGTTAATGTAGAATTGCAAAGTTATAGTGTATGCCTCCAGAAAGTTGAAAGTTCATGAGAAGAATTACCCAACCCATGACTTAGAGTTGGCTGCCGTAGTATTTGCTTTGAAGATATGGTGTCATTATTTGTATAGTGTTCATGTTGATGTGTTTACCGATTAGAAGAGTCTTCAATATGTGTTTACCCAGAAAGAGCTTAATCTCAGACGAAGGAGTTGGTTAGAATTACTCAAGGATTATGACGTGATCATTCTTTACCACACAGGTAAGGATAATGTTGTTGCTGATGCTGTAAGCAGGTGGTCTATGGGTAGTACCGCCAATGTTGAAAAAGAAAAGAGAGACTTAGCAAAAGATGTGCATAGACTTGCATGATTAGGAGTTCGACTAATGGATTCCACATAAGGAGAAGTAGTGGTGATGAATGGGGCTGAATTATCATTAGTGTCAGAAGTAAAATAGAAGCAAGTCCAAGATCCTATTTTGCTTGAATTGAAGGCAAATGTTCATAAACAAAAAGTAATGGCTTTTGATCAAGGGGGAGATGGTGTTTTGAGGTATCAAGGCAGATTGTGTGTACCAAGGGTTGATGAACTCCAAGGGTGGATCATGGAGAAAGCTCATAGCTCCAGATATTCTATTCATCCAGGTTCTACAAAGATGTATAGTGACTTGAGAAAAGTGTATTAGTGGAGTAATATCAAGAAGGGCATTGCAGAATTTGTTGATAAGTGTCCGAATTGCCAATTTGTTAAAGTAGAGCATCAAAGGCCCGGTGGTTTGGCTCAGAATATAGAACTTCCAGAATGGAAGTGGGAGATGATTAATATGGATTTCATCATAAGTTTACCAAGGTCTCGCAGGCAGCATGATTCTACTTGGGTGATTGTTGATAGAATTACGAAATCAGCCCACTTTTTACCGGTAAAGACTACCCATTCAATAGAGGATATATGCTAAGTTGTATATTCTAGAGGTGGTAAGACTTCATGGGGTGCCAGTATCGATTATTTCATATAGAGGTGCACAATTTACTATACAGTTCTGGAAATCTTTTCAGAAAGGCTTGGGTTTAAAGGTGAACTTAAGTATTGCTATTCATCCTCAGCCAGATGGTAAAGCAGAGCGCACCATTTAGACCTTGGAGAATATGTTGAGGGCTTGTGTGACTGATTTCAAAGGTAATTGGGATGATCACCTACCTCTTATCAAATTTACTTACAATAATAGTTACCACTCTAGCATCCAAATGGCTCCTTATGAAGCTCTTTAGGGTAGAAGATGCAAATCTACTATTGGATGGTTTGACGTTGGTGAAGCTGGGTTGATAGGACCAAACATAGTTCATCAAGCTATGGAGAAAGTGAAAGTGATTCAAGGAAGGTTGAAAACAGCGCAGAGTCATCAGGAATCCTACACTGATGTTAGGAGAAGAGTTAGAGTTTGAAGTAGATGATTGGGTTTACTTAAAAGTTTCACCCATGAAGGGTGTTATGAGGTTTGGTGAGAAGGGGGAGTTTATTCCCCGGTATATTCGCCTTACATAATATTCAAAAGGGTTGATGGTATACCTTGAAGTTACGGTATTTTTAATACATTTCACTTAAGAGTTGTCTGTGTCTAACGTCTTTTTGTATTTGTTTTTATGTGTTTTTATCATGTTTTGCAGGAAAGATGTTTAGGCGCGGAAGTAAAGAGACAACTGAAAGAAATTGTCACGACCCAAGCCTAGGGCCTAGACGTGACCGGCGAATGGGGAACCCGAAGGAACCCCAAACAAGCCTCATAGCGTATCTTACACATCATTGGTCGCGGAAGCAATTAAAATGACCATAAGCGATAAGCA
>JAJOOR010029563.1:0-17425 GCA_036250505.1 Solanum acaule
TAGACCCTCGAAAAAGGCTTCACTTGGAAATTTCGGATTTTGATACGGTTGCTCTAAAATTTGGGTTAGACCCATTTCCCACTCAATTTGACCCCCTATACAAGAATATGAAGTCGGATTTTCGAAAAACGAAACGGATTTTCTTATATATAGCTAAACAAGTTTCCGGTAACTTCCGAAGCACATTTTAAAGAACTTTTTGGGTCATTTCAGTTGTCAAGTTTTCTGCCCGTATTCTGAATGAATTGTTGGGAACCCCAAATTGTGACCCTGATGTGTTTAATGACTTAAAGGATAAACCTCATTATAGGGATATCCGACATACCTTGTGTGGGGTTGATTCGAATGCTAGGTGGGAGCTGAGTAAGGACACTGGGAGGCATAGTACCCTCCATTTTGCTAGCTTTAATCAGGTGGCTAGGGTGTGGTTGAAGATAGTGTGTAGTGTGTTGTTGCCTGCCAAACATTTGACTGATGTGACAAAGGATAGGGTGGTGTTAGTCTATATGCTGATGAAAGGAATGCCCATTAATGTTGGGGCAATCCTGAGGCAAAATATGATGAAAGTTAGGAATAATTTGAGGTGGAGATTCTATTACGGGGGGTTGATCACCCGTTTTCTGAGGGCTGAGGGTATTGAAGAGGAAGAAGTGGACATGACCGTTGCTTAACACCCGGATCTGACGGGTAAGTTGGTTGATGTGACCTGCACCAAGGCGCTAGACACGTCTCATGGACATGTCTTGTCTGCCCAAGAGAGGCAATCCCGTGATAAAAGTGTCATGGCAAGAATGTTTGGGATGGCGGAATTGCAGCTACGGATAGGTGGCCATCCAGTTACAGATGTGGAGATGGAGACCATGGCGGAGCGCTACCCCTTGACTGAAAGTGCAGCATTCTTATGCAGGACTGGTCCCGCATTCTTAGAGCCTTTGGATGATGATGAGGCTACTGCTGACGAGGCTATGGATGATGAGGAGGATGATGTTGTAGATGCGGAGGCGAATGCCTTGATGGTGTTTGATCACGATGACTACGAGGCCTAGAGGGCCAGGGAGTATTCCTAACCTTCTACTTTGTTTTAATTGTGCACGGGGGACAGTGCTTATTTTTAAAGTGTGGGGTGGGGTAATAAGTCTCTATTGTATATAGTTATTTACCGCTTTATCGAGTCTAGTGGTAGTTTTTAGTTAAATTTTTTAAAAATATTATTTTATTTTGGGTTCCTCAGCATTTGTTTTCGGTACTTTTACTGAGGATTGTCCCTTTGAACCGACTAGGACTAGTTTATTGTTTTATTGTGTCTTAGAGTTGTCATAGGAGTGACAATTCCCAATGATGGATGGATGACGACCGTCTTAAGGGAAAATTAGTCACATAGAAGAGTAGGATTGAGAAACCAACCTTGGTCTTTTGAAACTATGTCCGAAAAAGTTAGTCAAACGTCGTGGGTAGTCACAAGTGGAAAAGTGCAATAGATTGATGACCTTGTAACAAGCATGTGTTCTTAGTTTTGACTCAAAATAAAAATCAATGGGCTTAATTGTGTAATGATACCGTAATGCAAGTTGTAGGAGCATGTTGGTTGATATATCCTTATATGTGTCATAATGCCATGTGTGGTGAGAATTGATTGGTTCTTTCTTAACTTGATATCTAGAACTTGCCTTGTGTGTGTTGAATTAGTAGCGTATTTGACTTAAGGAATGTGATTGAGGCGCTTCTTTGAAATAGCCAATTCTTAACTCTACTTGTATGCCTATAATTGAAATAATCCCTAGTGAAGCCCCATTGAGCCTTTAGCCTTGTTTATTGATAAACCACATGATAAGCCGAAACCCGTTGTTTGATACCAAGTCTTTTGATCCTATGAAAAATCCTTAATGCACTATGTTGAGAAGAAGGGTTGGAAAATATTGGTTGATATAGCTAAGGGTGAATTGCTACATTGTGTGAAAAAGGAAATTTTATGTTGGCCCTGGTCCTTAGCGACAATGTGCACCTCGACTAAAATTGAGGGTGGTTAATTTAGAATTATGCTCGAAACATTGGCCCTGATCCTATCAAGGATAATGTGTACCTTACTTGGATGTTAAAATCTAGAGTTTGGGTGGCTAGTGCAAAGGCATGAAAAAATAAAATAAAATAAATAAACATGATGAAAAAAAAATAAAGGGCAAATATGGAGCAACAAAAAGGGTAAATAGTCATGAAGTGTGTACTAGGAGGAAAGAAGAGCTATAAAGAAAAATGTTGGCAAAATAATGATATGTGCATTAGGGAGGTGTAGTCACTAAAATGATTCCAAAATATTCCCTCCCTTACCTTAAGCCGACATTACAACCTAATGAAAGTCCTCTTGATTCCTTAAGAAATATGTGCGAAAGTAATAATACACTATTGGCAAGCTTATGGTATGTTGAGAAAAGTAAGAACTTCTTTTGTGAGGGTGAGTTGATGTTTGAAAAATAGGCCTTGTTGATATTGCAAGTGGTTTGAGTGAAAGGCTTCACTAAACAAGAACAAGTGAGGGAGTTCATGGCATGTATAAGATTATCTATTTAATGTGTTTGTATGAGTTTGCATTAGCTTGGAAAAATAATAAAAGGGTCATTCTTTGAGCATGTGTTGTAACTTGGTGTAAATGTTGTGAAATGTTGAATCCATTGTGAACTACAAAATCACGATTAAAAATGTTTGGTTGATTTTAAGGTGGGTTGATAAGTCCAAGGGTTGTGTAAAAGAGTTGATAGTCTAGAGATTGTTTGAGGACAAACAAAAGTCTAAGTGTGAGGTGGTGATCTTAGGCATATTTATATGCCTAAGTTGTCTATATTGACCTATGAATTGATTAGATTGAGGAATGATCTTTAGTTGTTAACTTGATTTTTGGTATAACTTGTGATAATTGTGCACTAACACACATGGTTAGTTGTTTCAGGAGCACTCGAAGAAATTGGAGTTGGAATGAAGAAAGAAAGAGCAAAGATGTGCAAGAAAATGGCCAAGGCAAAAACCACCAGTGGTTGGCGCACTGGTTGGCGCGGCGCGCCACTGGTGGTACTTCAGAGTCCCTCCTCAGGCGTGTTGAGAGGCGCAACGCGCCAAGGAGGGGACGTCAGAGTCAAGTGAGAAGCGCGACACGTCCATCTTTTGCCGACTTTGCCAAGTTTTAAACATTAAATAGGATTCCTAATTTGAGTAGGATTTGTTCCCAACTTTTCCTACTATTATAAATAGATCCTTAGGACTCCATAATTGGCGTTCAACTTTTGATTTAGTGTGCAAGAGCAAGAATTCAAGTTTGTAATAGGTTTTAATCCTCTAACTCTTCTATTTTCCGAAATTTGCATGAACTATTGTAATTTCTTGTTTTCTAATAATATGAGTGGCTAAACGCCCTAGTTCTGGGGCTGTAGCTACGAATTGATTGTTGACTATTTAAGGTTGTTGAATTAATTTTCGGTTGTCATTATAAGTTACTTCTATATTTTTGTTTTAGTATTTAATGCTTGCGCACCATAAGATAAATCTATTGTCTAACCTTCAAATCGGGAGAGGAGAGGTTAGATAGACCAGAGAATATAGAGAGCTTGGTCCACCCATTAAATTGAGGTGATTAGTGTTCAGGAGTGACGCCCAGACAAACACCTTGCTTGGTTACAAAATAGGATGAAATATAAATTCTCGCCAGTTAGTCTATTTATTCCCGCTCAACGATGTAGTTACATAGCTAACTGGGGTAGGCGACGAGAGGTGTATAACCCGGATCATACCATCAACCCTATAAACCAGTAACTTAACAACTGAAATTAATTTAAGCTAATAATATGATACAGGATATTTAGTATATGCTATAGCCCTGGAATTGCTTTTAACTTGCTTGAAACATTATATCAAAGTTGTTCACAATTAGTTACGTTTAATTAGTGCATAATTATTAGTAGATAAATAATAAATCATCAACTTTTGAGAAGGTTACTTTTTACTTTTAGTTGTAGAATTAAGTGATTATAAGTTGATCATAAGTCCCTTAGGAACAATAACTCATTTCTTTAAGAATCTATATTACTTGCGCGACCACGTACACTTGCGTGTATATTGGGGAGCAACAGCTGGTAAGATGCCAACTCAACCCGATTATTCCCAGTTACCTGCATCACTCCAAAGATCTTCTTGACCTCATCAATGAAGTTTTGGGGATCCTCACCAATTTGTGATCCTAAGAACTTAGGCAGATTCATCCTAGCAAAATCCAGAACTCTAGTTGCAGCTGACCCAACATTAGCATTTGTCGGGACTAGAACCTGCTGATTATTCTTGTTGGTCACACTCCGAACCAACAACTGGATAGCGTTTCAAAATTTAGCATTAGAAACTTCCTAATCTGGGAATAGAGGAGCTGCGTTTGCATTCCTAGCACTCGCATTCCTTACGTAAGCTCTACGATGAGGCATGATCTGAAACGCATAACGAAGGATTAGAATGAGAAGTTGGATCATACCTCACGCATGATACGAGTAGCAAGAAAATGAAGTTTTCCTAAAACACTTCGTAGCCTCCCTCTCATTAGATGTGGTGCGCTTCACACCCATGAAAATAACTCTACTTAGTGCGGCTTTCCAAACATCCAAGGACACTAAAACCTAGTGCTCTGATACCAAGTTTATCATGCCCCGAGGTTACCCCCTGGACGCACATACGGGACCTAGGATCACGAGTGACCCCAAGCTAACCATGTTGGCATATCATAAGCATACTAAAGTAAACTGAATCAATAAAACACTGTGCGGAAGCTAAATCATATGATAATCTGAAATTATGGGGAATACCCATATACTATCTAAATAAAGAAAACTGAGAGTTTGAATACAAATGAAAATTCAAACTCAAACACTAAAGCTGAAACTAACTATGCCTTAAATAAGCCTCTAAACTGACAAGAAGTACTAGGACATGCGCAGTTAAATCTAGCAAAAACTGAAAACTAAAGACTAAAATGGAAAGATAACATGTCAACTGTTCTCCAAGTATGAGGACTTACCACTAATGCTGCTGAAATGAATATCGGAAACCGATCTATGTGTGATCTGACTGCTGAGTACCTGAACCAACAACACGAGAAGATGTAGTGCAGAGTATGCGTCAGTACTTGAAAGGTACTGAGCATGCAGTATATAGTAAAGCTGAATAATAACATAACTGAACCAAAGCATAATGTCTGAGCAATGATAACAGATAAACATGATACTAAACTGAAAACACTGAATCATGAACTACTGAATGCAATGACTAACTTTATAACATGCTAAAACTGAAATCTAATTGTAACTGATAACATGGTCAATGCAATAGAATCTGACTGAACTGTGGGAGCTACAAATAATCGATATAAAACCACATAAGCTAAATGTGGAGTCCAATGTATACGCCCCATCGAGAGGACCCAATGTACCCTGCCATAGGTATAGAGGCATGACTGGTGTGATCACTAAAATAATGCCCACAGAGGGGACTTACAACCTACGAGGCACGTACTTCTGGGTCTTGCAGGTGATTGACCTTAATCCACTCGGTATTAAGCTTCTCCCAATTGGTTAGGTAATTTAGCAATTTATAACTGAAATGTTGTAATACTGGATAGCTCAAAATACTGACATGCTAACTGAAAATGCAACATTAATGTACTGATACTTAAATATTCAGAACCGGAGCATGTATAACTGAATAAACTGACCTAGCATGTGCAATTCATGAACTAAAAAAAATACATAGCTAAGGTTCTAAATTTATGAAGGAATTTATACCAAACCATACCAAAATCATGAAAATCTGATTAGGAGCATTTAAGTAACTAATTTATACTAATCTGCTGAAATTCTAGAAACCCTAGGTCTAGATAATATTAAGGGAGTCAAGAATCCGACTGAATTCTAGGGACCTAATGGGCGAAAGGAACCCACTAGTGAAATTCCACATACCTGGTGACGAATTCCACGGATAAATCTTTTGATTTCGGGGCTGAAACTGATGAAAACCTATTGCGTTCTTGGACCAGGGATTGGTCGACTCTTTCTCCTTCTGCGTTCTAATTTTCTAAGTCTTTGGTGAATGATTTGCTTAGGGTAGATTTTAATTTAGTTACTAGGCTAAAACTAACCAAAACTACGTAGTTTAGGGGTCCAACGCATAAGAAAAAGACCAAAAGACCCCTGACTTAAGTTGTCGGGGACACCAACGGACGAGACCGATGGACCGTGGATCGACCAACGGTACGTGCTGGTCAACCGTCAATCAGCGAATGGGAGCTGAAGCTAGGGGTCTGATCCACGAACACGAACCACAGTCCGTGAACTGACCTACAGTCTGTAGGTCCGGTCGTGGGTCGACACTTAGATGAATTTCTGGGGTTTTCTGAGGAAGGGTCACATGTAGCCATCTACGGACCAATAATACGGGCCATGGGTCACCCTAAGTTCCATGAGTGGCGACCGTGGGTTGCACCTGCAACTCTGAAATCTGCATTTTGGTCTGTTCTAGAAAATGGGGTATTATAACTAATGCTCCGGCGGCGTTTATGGACTTGAGGAATAGGGTGTTTAGACAATACCTTGACATGTTTGTGATTGTGTTTATCGATGATATTTTGATTTATTCAATGAGTGAGAATGAGAATGTTGACCATTTGAGAATTGTATTGTAAGTTCATAAGGACCAACAACTTTTTGCAAACTTTAGCAAGTGTGAATTTTGGTTAAGGTCCATAGCTTTCCTTGGCCATTTTGTTTCGAGTTTAGCAAGTGTGAATTGAGGTAGATCCTAGGAAGATGGATGCGGTCAATAGTTGGCCTAGACCTCTAGCTCCCTCAGATATTAGAAGTTTCTTCGGTTTGGCCGGTTACTATAGAAGGTTTGTTGAGGGTTTCTGTTCAATTGCCTCTCCTTTGACGGATTTGACTCAAAAAAAGGATAAGTTTGTGTGGTCCGAAGCTTATGAAAAGGGTTTCCAAGAGTTGAAGGATAGACTAACTTTTGCTCCGGTGTTGACCTTACCAGAAGGAACAAATGGTTTTGTGGTTTATTGTGATGGCTCGAGAATTGGGCTAGGGTGTGTGCTTATACAAAATGGGAAAGTTATTGCCTATGCCTCAAGCCAACTTAAAGTCCATGAGAAAAATTATCTGACTCACGACCTTGAGTTAGCAGCGGTCATTTTTGCCTTAAAGATTTGGAGACACTATTTGTATGGAGTACATATAGATGTGTTTACCGATCACAAGTGTTTGCAATATGTGTTTAATAAAAAACATTTGAATCTTCGCCAAAGAAGTGGCTTTAGTTATTGAAGGATTATCATATGAGTGTCTTTTATCACCTCGGTAAAGCTAATATGGTAGTGGATTCTCTTAGTCGGTTATCTATGGGTAGTGTTGTTCATATTGAAGAGGGGAAGAAAGAGTTGGTTCGAGATGTTCACAGATTGGCTCGGTTAGGTGTTCAACTAGTGGACTTCACCAAAGGTGGTGTCATGGTTCACAATGGTTCTGAATCGTCTTTTGTGGCGGATGTGAAAGCCAAGCAAGGTCTTGATCCAATTTTGGTAGAATTGAAAGGGGCGGTGCTTAAGAAATCCGTTGAGGCTTTCTCACAAGAAGGAGATGATGTGCTTGTATACCAAGGCCGATTGTGTGTTCCGAATGTGGATGACTTGAGGGAACAAATTTTGACCAAGCCCATGGTTCGCGGTATTCTATTCACCCGCCACCAAGATGTATCATGACTTACGAGAGGTCTATTGGTGGAATGGGATGAAGAAAGATATTGCGGGATTTGTGGCTAAGTGTCCAAATTACCAACAAGTAAAGATTGAGCATAAAAAACTAGGAGGTTTGTCCCAAGATATTAGTATTCCTACTTGGAAGTGGGAAGACTTGAATATGGACTTTATAGTTTGTTTGCCTCGCACCCGGCGACAACATGACTCTATTTGGGTGATAGTAGATCGGATGACGAAATCGGCTCATTTCCTCCCCGTCAAAGTTTCTTATTCAGCGGAGGACCATGACAAGATATACTTGAGAGAAATGGTAAAGTTGCATGGAGTGCCTTTGTCCATTATTTCCGATCGTGGTACCCAATTCACTTCTCAATTTTGGAAGTCATTCCAAAAGGGTGTTGGCACTAAGGTTAAGCTTAGCACGGCTTTTCACCCCCAAAATGATGGGCAAGAGGAGTGAACTATCCAAACTTTAGAGGATATTTTGAGAGCATGTGTCATCAATTTCAAGGGAAGTTGGGATGATCACTTGCCATTGATAGAGTTCACTTATAATAAT
Source organism: Solanum acaule (assembly GCA_036250505.1). Lineage (NCBI taxonomy): Eukaryota > Viridiplantae > Streptophyta > Magnoliopsida > Solanales > Solanaceae > Solanum > Solanum acaule. The sequence goes on from JAJOOR010029563.1 coordinate 8,337, forward strand.
AGCTACCATTCTAGTATTGGTATGGCCCCATTTGAAGCTCTTTATGGTAGGAGGTGTAGGTCTCCTATAGGGTGGTTTAAGGTGGGTGAAGTTACTCTCATAGGTCCCAGATTGGTACAAGAGGCCATGGGGAAAGTTCGGCTTATAAGGGAAAGTTGAAAATGGCCCAAAGTAGACAAAAGTCGTATTCCCATGTGAGAAGAAGGGATCTAGAGTTTAATGTTAACGATTGGGTTTACTTAAAAATCTCACCCATGAAGGGTGTAATGAGGTTTGGTAAGAAGGGGAAGCTTAGTGCCCGGTATGTAGGCCCATATAAAATTTTGAGATGTGTTGGTAATGTTGCCTATGAGCTAGAATTGCCAAATGAGTTGGCAATGGTGCATCCGCTTTTCCATGTCTCTATGCTTAAGAAGTGTGTTGGAGATCCAACATCCATAGTTTCCCCATAAGGGTTGGGAGTTGATGAAAGTCTTTCTTATGAGGAAGTTCCGGTTGAGATCTTGGACCAACAAGTTAAGAAGTTGAAGGAAATAGCTTATGTGGAAGTTTTGTGGAGGAATCAATTAGTTGAGGGTGCTACTTCGGAGGCCGAGGCCGATATGAAGTCTCGATATCCTCATCTTTTTCCTTCTACTCCTATTCTAGCTTGAGGTAATGAATTTCCTCTTGGTTTGTCCTTGTTTTGGGAGTTATGTGTTTTTATGTGTTTCCATGATTTTCTTATGTGATGCATGTTCATGAAAACTTGTGTTTTGAACGAAAATGAGTTTATATGATTAATTTAACTCATGTTGTTGTGCATTGGGTATGAGTTGCCTATAGACTTCATGAGATTAATTGATGAACATGCTTTAGATATGCTTTTTGAGAGTGAATTGCATATAGGCTCCATGAGATTGTGTTGAGCATGCTTTTAGCTCGGAGAAGGTAGTTCCTCCTTGAACATGAGAAATGTTGAAATTTCATGCATAATGGGTTGTGAGATGTAGTTCCTACTTCCTTGTGATGCATTGAGTATGTTTAGCTTAGAGATGAAGTTCCTCCTTGGTTTTCTGCATTTTGATGAGTTGCATGCATGTTGGACTGCTAGTATTGAGTCTTTACTTCCGTAAGGTTTCTAGAAACGTCATTCGAGGATAAATTTTCCCAAGGAGGAGATAATGTAGCACCTCGGAAATCTAGTAGACTAAACTAGGCCTAAGTGAGAGGGCTAGGGCCAAGGAAGAGGGCAAGAGCCAAGGAAGAGGGCTAGGGCAGCCCACTCTTCCATAAACACTGCCCACCTTCCCACAACCACCACTACGGCTCGTGGTGAGGACCACGACTCGTGGTGGTGAGGCAGTAGCTACCCTAAGGCTGCCCAAAACAGCCTCCTCCACACGAGGGCCTTGACAGCTCGTGAAGGCCACCACGGCTGTGGGAGGGCTCGGGGTCTGATTGAATAACGCTCCCAAAGACACTTAATCCAATTCTAAGAGTCAACGATCGTTAGTCAGCACATAACCCAACTAAATGAGTTAGGTCGAATCCTATAGGGAGTCGTATGTGTTTGAGGTATTAGCTAGACATCATAAAAAGATAAAAATCGTTACCAATTACACTAACAATTAACAATACCCACCAACTAAATCAACCCATAATCACATAATCACATAATCACACCCCAAGAATTGGGGTATTAGCTAGACATCATAAAAAGATAAAAAATCGTTACCAAATTGTGTTTCCATCAATTGGGTAAGATTAATTTCGTCTTTACAAAGGTCCAAGTTGAAGAATCTCAACGACCCACTTCCAAATTCTCAAAAATGAAAAACTTCAATTCTTCAAAGCTAAGGAAAAGTTTAGTCTCAATACTCTCAGTTCAAACTCAAAAATTTCTCTAATGAATGTTTAGAATAAAATTTGATACTAAACATAATGTTTGAAAATGTATTTATAGTTGCCAAAAATATGTTGTGAAGGACCATTCGGCGCAGTAAGTCGGGATCGCCGATCAACTCAGTGATCCGCCATTTGGTCAGTTTCATCGCCTTTTTGCTTTGGCCTTCACCATTTTCAAGTTCTGTAAGTTTGGGCGATCCAATCACTGCATCGTGGAACTGTTTGGCGACTCGCCGACTGCTCCTTTCTCTCGCCGACTTGATTGTCTCCTTCAGGGCTTGGCACACTGGAACTTTAGGCGAGATACTAGCCACTCGGCGACTCGCCCAATGGATTAAGCGATCAACATGCCTTCTTTTCTTCGATCTTTCAGCTGCCTTGTTCCTTTCTGCTCGTTAGTGTCCATGCTTTGTTCCTCAATCCAAATACCTGGAAAATAAGGATTTTACATCAGTTATTGACACAAAATAAGCATGTGAGGACACTAAATCTATCCAAATAAATCTCTAAATGAGTCCAAATCATGGACTCATCAACACCCCAACTTAAACTTTTGCTTGTCCTCAAGTAAAACTCAAGTTCAACAGTTCAAAAAAGATGTCTCAAACAGTGATACACAAGACTCAATCATGAATGCACACAAAAAGACTTAACCTACTCATGCAAGGATCAATTGTGCACTCAAAGATTCAAGATGTGACTCACCATTATCAAAGAATCTCAAGTTCACAATACTTGCTTCAAATGCAAGTTCAAGTTCAACAAAGGTACTCAAATGCCCTCACACAAAGAATGATTCCATATTCACACACAATAGTTCAACAAGTTATAGCTCCAGAATCACAATTAACACTCACACTCTCAAAGATGAACACAATGCATGACTTCACCCATAGGTTTGCCCTTATTTTCCAATCAACAATTGTTTCAGCTCACTCAATATCAAAAAGGTCTTTTCAAGGCTTGTAACGGGGCTGAGTGCAAAGGTATGGTCATTTAGGCTCAATGGTTGTAATCCTCATGAAATGTGGTGTGAACAACACTTTCTTTCCTTCTCTTTCTCATTCTCATTTATGCTCAGAAGTCATCCATTATTCATTTTCCATGGACTGTTGGACACCCCATTTCTTTTGCATTTTCACGACTTTATTCCAGAACTTTTTCATTCTTTTTCTCTTTCACTCTTTTCTTGTTTTTCTCTTCTTCTTTTTTATGGAGGGGTTCCATCTTTCTCAAAATCATGGGTCAAGGGGACTTCTTTCCATTTCTTGATTTACCTTCTCTTTTCACCACATCCCCAACTTAGGCTTTTGGACTGAGTTAGCTATTCAAACAAACCACAAATCATGAGGATTAAGGGTAATGGATCAAGAAAGGTCACAATTTCATCAAGTTTCTTGCAAGAAAAGGGTAAGGCTCAAAAGGTGTTCAAGCGAAATTCACACACACAAGGTAGGCCACAAAAAAGAGGTATAAGGTCAAATGGTTTCACACTCTTCAAAGTTGCCTAAGATCATTTCAAGAGATTGCATCACTTAGTCAACCGGACCAACGGGGCAAATTCTAGGTGTCATCACACATGGTTCACGGTAAGCTCATCATACAAGGCATTGACACCAATATCACACAAGACTCCACACTTTCGGTAGTGTGCATTGTTCATCACAAGAGACTCAATTTGAAAATTGGCTAGTCACAACGAGATGCAAAAAGTTCACATATTGCCTATGCAACTTCATTTGGCCTCATCGTAGCCGCACATTTATTTTTGTTCGATTATGAGCACTATTCAAGTCATCGGTATTGATCAAGATCGATACTCAAATTTGCAAGAGAACAACCACATTCAAACACAAATAAGAGGTGGCATAAAAATTTTCGGAAGGATCAAAAATCATTTACAGTTAAAGCAAGAAGCCACAAGTTCAATCATCTACAAAAACAATGCTAAACACAATTTATAGCTCAAAAACTCAATATATACAGAAAAACAATCACACAAGGTGGGCCTCACCCCACCACAAAACAAAAGCTATTTGTCCTCAAATGCAAGCAAAATATCCAAAAGTCAATAAAAATAAGACAGAGAGGGAGGTAAAGAGGGATCTTGTCTAAACAGTCGCTCCATCTGTCTGGGCATCGGTTCCCGGAGTAGCATCAACAGTACCGAATACACTAGGAGCTGCCATAGATGTCTCTGTTAGCGATGTCTGGATCACCAATTGTACAATCGTCTTCTCTAGGTCAAGCAGGTCTCCATAAATGCTCTTCTCTGTCACCTCAATCTTCTCCTCGTCAGTCTCTGCATCCGACTCATCAGCTGTTGTGCCATCCCTATGTACATCTCCGGTGGTAGCCGGAGGAATCCTAGAATCTCTGGGGCATCAACATCATGAACGGCCTCCTGTAGTGAAGTGAAGTCAGTAGACTTTAGATAGTTCACGTCTTTTCTCAAATCCGCAACTTCGGCTTTCAAGGTCGTAACCTCGGAGGTCTCCCCCTATCTGCTTTCACAAGCCTCAACTCTCTTACTGAGAGTGTCAATGGAAGTCTGAAGGTGGTAAGTGCAGCAAGGATGGCACTCTCGATCATCCATGGGATGGATCTCTCAAGTCAGGTCGCCCTCACATCAACTGAATGGGCTAGGTGTCCCATCTTCAGGATCATAGCCTAAGTGATCCTGGCAGGCTGGGCAGAGGTAGAGGCACCCAGGACCTGTGAAGAAGAAGAAGTCGGAGCAGATGTACCTGAAGGCCTAGAGGCCGGAGTAGGCAAAGATGCCTCTGCAGGTATAGAATCGGCATCCACCTTCGGAGATGTATTTGCCGATGATGCTCTCCTCATGTCGGCCTCCTAGATAACGTCCAAATATACTTCTTGAAAAGAAATATAAACGATTGTATGCAATATATTTACCCAACTATGAGTCGAGGTCGATCCCATAGAGAATATGGAAGAATATTGTCAATAGCAAATATTTAACTCGATAGTCGTTAAATAAAAATGGGGGGGATTTAAATTGAAATAAAATAAAAATAATAAAAATAGCTTTGAACTAAGTATTTATTTATATTCAGATTATTAAAAATAACTAGGAATGTGTTCCCCATAAGCTCATAACGGGATAATCCTAATAATAGTAATCCTATCATAGTGTATCACATGCAAAGTAGTAAGTTATGTATCTCTAAATCCTTGGTCCGGCAAATAAATAATTTCACCTCGCATCGTGATCCGGCTACGTGTGTATAATTTACTAACCCTTACCTTTACCTCATATTAGACATCACATCAATGTATGTCTTAGTTTTCATCCTCGCACCAATTGACATTAGACTATTAGATAGTATCACACTAAATCTATGTTGATAATTCATTTTTATTAACTACCTCCTTGGTCTAGCAAGTAGCAACAAGGCAAGTTCAAACGTTGTGCACCGTTAAAAAGACTTCTAGACGAAAGAATTATCAATGCATACTTCAACACTATTCAAGAATTACTTAGTTATTATTCATATTTTGTTAATCGATTATGGTTCTCACAACCCGAGTTATGAAATTTAGCTACTCATTATCTCAAAAACACAATCAAAATTTATTAAAATAAATATGCTTGTGTTAATCATAAAAATTTAAGAACAATAGCTAAACTATCGTTTATTAATCACGAATACAAATAAATAATAAAGGAGAAGAAAGAATAAACCACAATTCTCCGGCCTCCACGGCGGTTCTTCTAAAGTTACTAAGCTAGAAGAAAATTTATATTGTGTATTATTTCTTGGTTCTTCGCTACTCCAATGAATAATTTTTCATGTCATATTTATAGATATAGAAGCCCTAAATAAAATAATTGAGTCCAAATTAAAGTAGGAATCAAAAACCAAAAGGAATTGGATTCCTTTTTATTTTCAGCGTGAACACTAACCGACCACCTCCACAATTGGTTGTTGCATTCACTTGCTGCCACGCGTCAACAAGCCTTTTTTTCAATATGATTTGCTGCGTTTTATTCCTTATACATTATTATATTGAATTTAATCCATTTTTCAACCTTCCATCTTTAATTTGTTTTAGCTCCAAACTTCTTTATTTTTCCACCAATTTAATCCTACAAATAAAATATACTATTTAGCATAATCCATAAAATTCACGCTAAAAAAGGACAAATATAAATAATAAATGTAAGGCAAATAATGATTAAAAATATGTATTTTGACCTCACATCAACACCCTACACTTAAAATTTTGTTCGTCCTCGAGCAAACATTATAGCTCATCTCAAAAAAATCAAAATAGGAATGTCATCACTTTGGTTAATACAAACAATTAGACCATATACCAATTTCAAAATATCAAGTACACCTCCCAATCATTATGCAAGACATCTAAATAAGCAACAAACCTCTAACCTCCTAACCTCAAGGAAGGACTTTGAACTCATCAAACTTAAGCTTGCTCACCTACTCTCATCAAAGAAAGCTAATAAAATCACCTATCTATCATGAAACAAGTGCCCTCACAAAAAGAAATAGTCCACACACTCAATTCAAAAGATTGAATATAAATTAAGGACTTCGTATCAAGAACAACTTTCACACTCACAAATAAAATTAACATGTATGCACAAAGAACCATATGCTTGCCCATTATGTACATCTCCACTAATTAAGCATACTTGAATAAATCAAATAGGACTATAACGGGATGTAATGTAGGCTAGGGGACCGGTAGGAAAACTATATAATAGTGACTTACACTTCCTTAAGCACTTCACAATTTTAGACTTCATCACCCATTATTTTCTTCTCTTTATTTTCAGCGCTCTTTTCAACAATTATTTCACATGTAATTCTCATCATCTCAAGAATGTTTCAATCATTTTTTTTAATTTTTTTTTTAAGTTTTCTTTCATAATAGTCACCCTCAACTTACGTATTTTACATGCGTTAAGGTGCACGATGTCCTTGGAAGGACCAGGGCTATCATCACGGTAACTTCTTTTGTTCATTTTTTTTTCACATCATATTCTTTCAAATAGGACTTTTTAAGCACTTTGTAGCTATCATTGATTACCTTTTCACTCAACCATCTCTTTTTCTTCAGAATTAGCAATTAGAATAAGTTTATGTTATAATGCTCAAGGAAGCAAGGTGCAAAAACTAGGGATTCAACAAAATAGTTTACGGAAATATATGGCTACCAACAAAAGGCTACAGGCTCAAAAGGGCCAACTAGTGATATAATATCTGAAAAGGCTAAAATTTACCAGACAAATCAAAGAAAGCCTACTATCAACTCCTAAACAAAGCAACACTTTTTATTTCGCTTCAATAACATGCAGGGCAAGTTCTAGACTAAGATGCAAAATATGGAATAAATAAAATCTCACCACACATGGCACAAGAATCAATCAAGATGGATCAATTCCATTTCTAAGAGAGACAGGATCATAACAAACTACAAAATAAAATAAGCTATATACAAAGTCACAACCATGAACCTAAATGTCAAAAAGTTTGCAATTTCACTAGCAATCAAGCATTCACAAGAAAGTACTACTCAAAATTAGGCCCAAATAGTAAGTATCACATAACTCAAAAGGGTTTTTTCTTTTCTCTCCAAAAAATAAAAATAAAAAAATAAATAAATGACACTCGGTTCAAAGGGGCAATCCTTAGAAAAAGAACTAAAAACAAAAGTCAAGGAACCCATTCTAAAAAAGAAAAGACCCAATAAAACAGTAAAAATTAGGAATTCATTCTTCCACCCCACACTTAAAAAGATGCTATGTCCCCAAAGCATTAAATAAAATTTAAAACTAGGGTTAGGAAAACTCCCTGAGGCCTTTAGGCCTAGATAGTAGCATGTTCTCTTAATTTTCATCAAGGGTCGTCACCCCACACTTAAGCTCAAACATGCTCCTTTGCTTCAATTTTTTTATTGGGTACTAGACTTCCCCTAATATGCAAAAACAAGAAAAAAAAGTGATACCAATAAAATAAAATAAGAAGTTACTCTACTAATTGGGTTGCCTCCCAATAAACGCTTAATTTAACATCGTGGCACGACACCATCAATTTTACTATTTTTCCTTCCACTTTGAAGATATGAATTGCACCCCTAATTTCACATCAATTTTTCTATTACGCTCAAGGGGTGGTGATATAAAAATAAAGGTCCCAAGCAATAGATATCGCATTATGCACTTCTTGGATCCTAAGAGAGGATTGTAATTCTCCAATGTTGGAACAACAAATTCAAAAATATAGACACATTGTTCCTCCTCCATACAGTCTTCGATAGGCTCAGATGACTCGATTAATATCTCATCATCTAAACATAATGTGGAAAAATGATTTGAATGAGATCCAATGAGCCCTAACTTACTAACTGTACTATTTTTGACACCCTCATATTTACACATACTAGAGTTTTTAAAAATAATATTATCTACTTCATTACATAACTCTAGTGCATTCTTCTCAACAGTGACAACATCAATAACAGTATGATCAAGCAATTGCCCCTCCACTCTTAGCTCTTCAACTTGACTTATAAGTATTTTTTATTCCTTACACATATTATTACTAAATTGTTGTGTGTCATAGGATTTAATCTTTTCACTCAACTCAAAATTTAATTTATCGAGACCCCAACCAAAGTCATCTTCAACCATGCACTTAAATATTGATTTATTACACAGTATTAATAAATCTTCCATATCCCCACACAACTTATTTTGTTGAGAAAAAATTAGCTTATAAGAATTCATAATATCAGAAGTACAAGAATTGCAAGAACACTTAACACTACATACTTTTTCAGATGACATCTCAATAAAATATATAATAAAGAAAAGTAAATTAAAACAAATATTAAAAAAAACAAAAAAAAAAAGGACTACAAATCAAAATAAATATCAAAGATAATTTCTAAGCCACATTTCCCGCACGGTGCCATTCTTGATAACGTCCAAATATACTTCTTGAAAAGAAATATAAACGATCGTATGCAATATATTTACCCAACTATGAGTCGCGGTCGATTCCACAGAGAATATGAAAGAATATTGTCAATAGAAAATATTTAACTCGATAGTCATTATATAAAAATGGGGGGATTTAAATTGAAATAAAATAAAAACAATAAAAATAGCTTTGAACTAAGTATTTATTTATATTCAAATTATTAGAAATAAC
>JAJOOR010029564.1:0-14551 GCA_036250505.1 Solanum acaule
TAAACTTTAATATAAAATTGAATTTTAAGGTTTAAACTTTAAATTCAATATAAACTTTAAACTTTAAAGTCAATTTTAAACTTTAAAGTTTAAAGTTTAAACTTAAATTCAATTGAAACTTTAAAGTTTAAAGTTTTAAATTGAAGTTTTTTTAATAATATAATTTTATTAATTAATAATATAATATTATATAATAATTAAAGTTAATAAAAAAAAAAAAAAATTACCTGTACACAATGATCCGGTAAGAACCGGTTCCGGTCCGGTCCAAACCGGTTCCTATCCGGTAACTAAGGGACCGGACGGAACATTTGGAAATTTCCGGTAAAACCGGTTCCGGTAAGACCCGATTCCGGTAACTAAATCCGGTAACGAGGACCGGTTCCGATAAAACCAGTCCTGTTGATCCGGTCCTGTCCAATTGCCAGCCTTACTTTCGACCCAACAATATTCCATTTTAAATATTGTTTTAGCTTCTTCGTTTCACCCTCATTAAAAAAAGTACCAAAAAGGCATAATTTATTAAGTTATCATTATTTATTAGTAGATATTTTTTGAGGATCGAACACTTTTTTATTTTGTTAATGTTAGGTGCATGTATAGTTAGAATTTAGAAATAATTGTCAACTTTAGTCATATGTTCTAAAGAGACCATAATTATTTTAAGACATTTTTTTAAGTTAAGCAACAGTTGAAATGGGACGAAGGGAATATATATTTACTAATTTATTATTAGTTGTTATAAAAAGTTACTTGTAATTAACTTTTAAGTGATCTAATAATGTAAAATTCCTTATTTACATCCATTTTCCCCTTATTTTTAAAATAATTAATTAATTAATTACAATTATTATTAGTGTAATTAGGGGTGTTCATGGTTTGGATAAAAACCGATCCAAATCGAAAAATCAAACCAAACCGATTTAATTTGGGTTTTGGTTTGGTTTGGTTTTAGATTGTTAAGAACCAATAATATTTGGTTTGGTTATAGTTTTGTTCGAAAAGAATCGAAGAAATAACCGAACCGAACCAACAAGTTATATACATAAATTTTATTATTATACATACATAATATAATATATTCATAAACAATTTTAAAGATTTTATATATGTTTCATCAAAATTTATTTGAGACCATTTTTCTTATTGGTTTCATGTATATGAGTGTCTATGAAAATTCTTTGTTGGATTAAAAATGTCATTGTCTCTTCCTTCTATGCCAAAATAGTGAATTTTGAAGTTTTATTCAGTAAATTCAATGATCGAAAGTTCTGTAATGCCAGTCATTCTAACTATTTTTTTGTTTGAATGAATTGTTGTCACTTTTTTCACGTTTTGAATGAATTGTTTATTTTATTTTTATGTATGGTTAATAACTGAATAACCGAACCAAACCAAACCAAAACCGAAAACAACCAAACCGATAAATGTATATTATATTTGGTTTGGTTTGATTTTGATAATTTTAAAACCGATTAAGTTGGTTTGGTTTTGACCAATAACCGACCCAAACCAAACCGTGAACACCACTAGTGATAATTAAGTAAGAACCCTTCTGTTTAAAATATAAAAGCTTGATTCTTCTCTGCACAATAAACCGCAATACACACTGAGTATATAAGTATTTTTAAAAACTTATATAAACAAAGAACAAAAAAAGAAATAGTATTAAAGCAACATTCTATGAATTATTATGATAGGATTTATTAATATTGATGATTTGGTACTAGGTTTTTACAAACAAATCAGCTATATCAAACATTCAAGTTTATTTGTTTTTATCTGGTGAATTAATTTATTTTTTTTTAACAAAATCGTTGACACAACAACAATTTTAGAAAATAAAAAAAAGGCTTAAAAAACTCGTCGCACAAGCAGCGATTTTCGAAAAAAAATTGTTTTAAGAAACTCACTCCTGTTGCAGCGATTTTATGTTTTTAAAAAAAAAAATAAAAAAATATACACACTCACTTCTGGAGCAGCGTTTTTATGTTTTAAAAACTTAAGTTCTAGCTGTTAGAGCAGTGATTTTATTCGAAAAGAATTTGGAGAACTAGCTGGGTCGGCAGCGAGACTGTCTTAACTTTTACGAGCGCGCCCGTTTAAATCAATCGTCCCTTTTGGTTTTAAAAAAATGAGTGGCCCTTTATGCATTTTGGAGAAAAAAATGACATTTTTGGCGTCGGACTCATAATATTGATGGAAACAAGTCTACTGCGGTTGGAAAATATTGATGATAAAGAAGCTTTATGGAGAAGATAATGGAAAAAGTTTGAAAATTGGAGAATGAAATTGGTTGTGATCCTTTCCTTTTGAAAATAAAAAACACAAAACAAATATGTTTCATTATCATTAAATAAATTCGATTTTTAAAAAAAAATTATTTATTGTTAATTAAGTCATATATGTTATCAATCGTAATAATTTTGTTATATTATTAATCATTGATTAATAGATTTTTAGTTGGTAATATAGTATTTTAAATATATATGGGGGGTAATTTTTCCAAAATAGTCATGTAGAAGCTTCAAAAGATCTTCCAACTTAGATTGAATAAGGGCACTTGCAAAATTTAATCCACTAGCATAAAGGTAAACCTAGTCTAGAATAATTGACATAGTTATTGAGAAAGGTTTGAAAAAGTAGAGGATTTGTTCAAGTCAAAAGAGATGTCAAGTGTAAAGATCAAAAGTGTCTCCTTTAATCATCACACTCATAGAGTTCATTATTGACACAAAATAATATTAATACAAACACAAAGATTAAATTATTCTAATATTTGATCGGAATCATTAGGTAAGACAAATCTTATAAACTGTGGATGTTATAATTGGACGAGAAGCCGGAGTCAAAATTAGAAGTTTGGGGTTCTTAATTTAAATTTGCAGCGTCTTTCCTTCCCATTCAATTGTCAATCAATTTTGCTAAGAATTCACAAGTTAATATACATATTTATTTATTTAATTTTTTAATACAAATACAAAATATAAAAAAACTAGTAATTCGTTCGAACCCACAAATTCCACCTAACTCCGCCGCTGACAAAAAGCTAGCAAATTATAATGGCGTCATGATTTCATGGAGTGGAAATGAGAGAAACAAATTTGATTTAATCAACGTTTAATATTTTAGAAAATACACGTGTCGACAGATTTCGACCTCAAATTCAAACAAGCCAACTAAAGTCATCATACATTGTACTTGGTGAAACTATATGAAGGTAAAATCATGGATAGAATATTCAATTTATTTAAATGATTTCTCTTTATTCCCACACGCATGAAAAATATAAAATTATCTTATTATGAATTTGAAAATTAAAGTATTAAATAGTTCCTCTGTGTCAATTTACTTGTTTATTTTTGACCTAACACACCTATTAAAAAAAATAAAATTGACATAGTGAGTTTATTATTTTATTTCATTAATTGATATAATTTCAAAATCAATTTACTTATTAAAGTGGTTCTACCTTTTTCAAAAACATTAATTCTCTAAATAAATTGAGGTTATAATAGGTAAAAAATAATATTGTCTTTTTTTAATTTGTCAAAAATGACAAGTAAAAAGTAAAAATTGAACAAGTAAAAAGGGACAAAGGGAGTCTGGAACAAGGTCAAATATACTCATTTACTATTGAAAATAGTTTAAATGGCTGGATCATCGGAGGAATTGAATTAAATGAGTAGGTTTCAAAAGAATTATATATTTAAAATTAGAGGTGTATTATTTGATTTTTAAACTGACATATGTATGTTTGTTAAAATTACGGGTATAAACAAGGGCATAGGCACATGCAATTCAGGGTGTCCAATTGGATACCCTTCGTCGGAAAAAAATATTGTATATATACGTAAAATGATACACAAAAGTGATTAAATAACATATTTTGGACACTTTTGATATAATAGGTTGTTGTATCTTGATAGTTTTAGACTTTTTTAATGGATTTCAAACACCTTGAATGAGTTAGTAGTCACATGTTTGAATCTCACTAGCAATAATTTTTTCCCTTTTTAAAAAGACTTTTTGTTGTGTAATTTGTAGACACCCTTAAATTCCTGACTATGTAAACTATTTTCAATAGTACAAAAATATATTTGACCTTTTCGGAAAGAAAAAAAAAAAGGATACTTTGGCTTGTTTTTGTTTCCCTTTTTCTCCTTACTAGTTTAGTGCACCGTGCACGTACATATAGTTTCATTTAATATACGGGAAATGATTAAAAATGCTTTTAGACTATGTGACATCTTGAGTTAAAGGTTAATTTGGATAAAAAATATTCTTCTATGGGTAATTTGGATAAAAAATATTCTTCTTGTTACTTAATCAATTAAAAATGTCATTTCTCTAATTAATGTATTATTCATTTTCTTTTTAAACACATTATATTTCTAATATAAATAGTTAAAGAACCCTATTACAAATTAATTACTTCTTTAATTATGTTCATTTTGCCACTTTTGCCGTATTTTTTCTCTCTACTTTCTTTGGGTGTCTCGGTTTGGTTGTTTTGTGTCATGTTATAAAGTGTTATTATGTTTTTTTTTTTTTGCAAACATGCTTCAATTTTCTTTTCTTTTTTAGATGAGAATTTATCGGAAATATTTTTTTTACTTCACAAAGATAAGAGTTAGGGTTGCGTACATCTTATCCACCTCAAAATCTACTTGTGGAACTATATTGGGTATATTGCTATTAATAAATAGTGCACTTATGAAATTTCGAGTTTTAGGTTCATTTTTTCAATAAGAATCTACCAACTTTTCGTATATATATTAATTTTGATTCTCTTTCTCAATTTGTAGATTTGAAATCTGGTAAAAATTTCAATCCTGACATTTTAATATTGTAATCTATATTATCTAATAATCTCAAAATTTGTAAGATTTATATTGCAAGAGTCCCTCTACGAAGAGTATAAAACATTCTCACATAAAATAATATATATATATATACAATTATTACATGGCATGTCACAACCGGCGTAACGATGACGTAGATAATATACCTATTTTTTTTCTTTTTTAAAAACCCCATGAACTCTAACAAAAAGAGTAAAGACAAAAAAAAAAAAAAAAAAGGAAAAAAACGAGAAAAAGAAAAAGTAGGAGAATTATTAAAAACGTGGGGCCAGTTGCTAATCTGGTAAAAGAATTTTGTGTGCTAAGGAGAGAACAAAGTCGGAGTACTAAAAAGCAAGTAACGGCAAGGGTCCTCACAAACTTTAGTCCATTAGAGTACAACCTATCTAAATTAATACTCGGTAAATTAATCGATTCTCTTACATAATATTTTTCTTCAGTTTTGACTTGAATCAGTGAAAAGAATCATCAATTTTGATAAGATGATAAAATAATATATTTAAAAAAAATATTTATATAAATATATAGTCATATTAACAAATGAATATATTCTAATATATTTTTTCGACTTTTATCAAAATTTAAATCTAATTGAAGCTAATTTCTAACTTAAGTATTGTATCAAACAATTCCGTTGTTGTCTTCTCAAATTACACCAAAAATTGTGAAGAGTTCTAGACGTAATACGTGTTTTCTTATGTGTAACTAGTTCCAAAAGGTATTGTATAGTCTTCAACTTCCTCATCAACACTGTTTTCTTCGATGATACCCACAATTTCTTCTATACTCTGAACCTCTGAAGATTGAACATGTATCATTTTCATCTGAGTAATCTAACATGTTGTTGACATTCATTTTATTGCGCTAATCGAAATTATTAATTATGGACTCAATTCATGAATGTAATTTTCATAAGAGAGTTCATTTAAATTTCTTGAGCCTTCATCTCCCGAACAATGTAATTCACATTAACTTTTATTAAATCTCAAAAACACTCTTTAAATTAATAAGTATTAATTTATTGATTAAATAATAGTTATAATACCTTTATAAATAACAATAATATTTAATTATCCTAATAATATTAATTTAAATGAAAAGGTGTGTAATAGAAAGACTTTTTTTGAATTGCTTTTACAGCGCTCTCATTACAAATTGGGACCCATCATCCGTCCCTTCCCCCTTTGGGTTCTCACTCCTTTTAAGAGCCTATTTGAATTTATTTTTAATTTACACAAGTTAAAAAAATTAATTTTTATTATTTTAGCTTAAAGTTATAAGTTCTTCTTAAATTCATTCAAACACTAAAAATACTTAGAAAAATATTTAAAATAATTTTTAAATATAAAAACACTTAAAAAGAAGTCAAATTAAACACAAACTAAATCACTTATTGACCACATGTTAATATGTTATTAGTGTTTAATTATTATTTATGAAATGGCTATTTTTAACTTAAAAATAAAATTTAGAGAAAAATATCACCAACTAGAATACAAAATAACTAGCTTGTTGTGTTGATGTTTGATATTTTAATAAAAGAAACTTTAAAAAAATTCTAGAGTTTCAACTGTAATTCAAACTTGAGGAATGTTTTTTTTTTTTTTTTGAAGTTTTAAACTTTAACAATTTAAACTCCAGCATTGTAACAACAAATTCCTCATTATGAGCAATCACATCCAATTTTACGTTCTGAAACTTTTAATTAATAAGCTGATATGGTATTTTGAGAACTGATAATTAATATTATTCAGAATGAGATATAAGGGGCCTCAGGTGAGTTTCAATGTATTTCTAATCAAGTTGAAATTGCTAATTTTTGTTGATGCAAATTTCTCATCCGAATATTGAGAAAATTGATCGAGAATGTGATATAGAAAATATGATTTTAAGAATAGATGGACAAAAAATTCTTCATCTAGGTTTGAGTATAAACATTGTATTCCAGGAATTTTATTCATATTTACCCATTATTTGGATTAGGAAAAGTGAAATTTGAGAGCACTTGAGCTTGATTTACACATAAATTGTTATTTCTACAATTATAGTACAAAACAAAAATGAAAATAACAAAAAAAAAGAAAGGTTTTTGCCCACAAAAAATTATATCATCGTTAACGAATTTAATCCCTTCACAATTGTTCAACGTCTGAATTAATTCCTCTAAGGATAGAATTACACTATTACCCAAAGCATGCTGCAATTCCTTCTAGAAATGGGAAGTGAACAAAGAGACTCGATCAGAGACAATAGACACTGGACTCCATGTAGTCACACAATCTGATTGATATAAAGCTCGGCTACCTTTTTCATCTTTACTTCACCTGAATTGGGATGAAATGGGCGGATTTGGCCAACCTATTAACAACCACCCAAATGGAGTCATAACCACCACAGTGGTAGGTAGTCCCACAACAAAGTCCATAGCGATCTGCTCCCACTTCCAAGTAGGAATAGGTATCCTCTAAGATAAACCTTGAGGCCGCATGATAAACAACCTCTATCAACCAACCTCTAAAATTGAAGGAAGGAGATAACTTTTTTATAGTAAGAACCACTAGAACCAATCAACTCAACTCTCGGAACACCCGGCATTGATGTGGTCATAGTCTTAGCATAACAATCAAGAATAGCTTGGTGAAGAGAAAACCAATCCATACTCAAGATAGTATCCAAGTCTACCATCCCCAGAATGAATATGTCTACCCAAGTATCATACCTGGCCAAAAAAAACAATACATAATCGACACACTCAATCCACCACTAAGGATTCACCCACTGGTGTAGAAACATGAATAGGCACAAATATGCAAAAAAACATCATATCAAACCCATCAGAAAAATACGTAGACACATATGAGAAAGTAAATCCCGGATAAAACAATATAGACACAGGTGGATGGCAAACTTGGATGAGACATGTCATCACAACATAAGAAGTATTGGCCTCAGGCCTCCTTACAAAAGCATAACATTGTCCCTCAGAGCCGCCTGCAATCTGAGTAGGACCTCCACCTCCACCCCACAGAGTACCCCTACTAGTAGTCCTGCCACCTCTATCGGTCTTACCTTTTCCTCAACCCTTGGCCAGAGACGCTGAATCTCTAGTAGGAGTAGATGAATTAGAACTTTGGGGTCCTGAATGAGTCTGTAGAGGGCACTGTACAATCAGATGACCTAGATCCCCACAAGTATAACAAGATCTCGGCACACATAATTGTTGCTATGAACTAGACAAACTACCATGGCCACCTTGGCCAGAAAAATAAGATCCTCGAGCGGATTGCCCACTCTAAATTGTTGGCATAGAAGCATAAACTAGCCCATGACGCTGAAATAAACTATTACCTCTATATGAACCTCTTCTTCTAGATGAGGCACCAAACAATTGGCCAAACGATTGGGCCCTCTTGGGCTCCCCAAACTCCTCTAAAATCATCAACTTCACCTCCTTAGCAGTGCTTACAATGGACTGGAAGGAATTCCCCTCTGTGGTTGCTCTGAACACATAAGACTTGACAAAGAAAGTCAGCCATCTCACAAACGTGCAAATAATCTCTCTGCCTCATCCGGAACAATAGTCATAGCATGCCTAGAGAGCTAACATAAACGAGCCTCATACTCGGTCATAGACAAATTGCCCTGAGTAAAACTCTCAAACGTTAGTCAACTCTCTTCTCTCATGCTCTAGGAATGAAGCAATACTGGAAAGCATTAGCGAACACATCCCACTCTACCGGGGGAGAACCAATTGGTCTAAACCTCACAAAAGTCCTCCACCACTCTCTGGCGTAGGGGTGTGTATTGGTCGGTTCGATTCGGTTCGGTTCAGTTTTAAGCATTATCGGTTTGGTTTATCGGTTTTCGATTTTTGAATATGCTAAATCGATAAACAAACCAATAAGATATTTGTTATCGATTTTTGATTTATTGGTTTTAGGTCTTTAACGGTTAGGTTTTCGGTTTAACTAATAAGAAAATGATTTTAAAATAAATATATGACTTATCCAATAATTTGACGTAATACACATACATCGAAATAATCATCACAAACGGGACAACAGGGACCAACATGCTGTATTTTGGTCATCACAACAAAGTTTTGATCAACTTTTGATCACCATAATATATAAAACGAGGTCCCTTTTATGCAATAAAGAGAATCAAATAAAACCAAATCATAGACAAGAGTCAAAATAGTAGCAAATGAGGCCATGCTTATGGTAAATCATATATAAAGAAAAGACCCAACTAAATGAAGTTCTTACATCCACCCTATTTTCATTTGAGCAAGGCTCATTGGATACCCCATTTCTTTTGCTCATTTTGAAATCTTTTTTTTTTACATGGAGGGTTCCATCTTTTTCAAAACAAGATCCTTCAGGGGCGAATTTTTTTACACTTCTTGATTTCCTCTTTTTTCACCACACCCCAACTTAGGCTTTAGGCCTAAGATGGCTATTCAAACGAACCAATTCTTCATGAAGGTTATAGGTGATGGGAAAAAGGGTGAAAGTTGTTCAAGTTTCTTCCAAAGAAAAGGATAGGCTCAAATGGGGTCAAGCTAGGTTCAAACTCTCGCTAGGCGGTCACAAAGAGGCATAAGATCAATTTTTGGTTCACTCTTCAAAAATTGCCTAAGATCATTTCAATCGCTTGCTTACATCAATAAATTGGACTAACGGGGCAAGTTCTAGGTATTACCAAGCAAATATTTCAAGACAACCTCACCAACATGGCATTCGACACAATCATCAAACAAAACTCTACAATTTTCAGCTAGCGTGCTATGATCATCACCAGAGATCAACTCAACAACCGGCTAGTCACAATGAGAGGCGAGGAGTTCACATATGACTTATGCGACTCAATTTGCCTTATCATTGCCGTACACTCATATCATTCAATCTAGAGCATTATTCAAGTCATCGGTATTGCTTAGAACCGACATTCGGAATTGCAAGAGAATGGCCATATTAAAAACATTAAAAGGTTGTATCATACTTCCACCCCACTAAATAGACCTAACATTGTCCTTAATGCACAATGGAAAATAAAGACAAAATGATAAAGGGAAAAATACTGAATGAATTTAGAAGAATTCTTCACTATGATGCCCATCAACGAAGCTTGGGAGTTATCACCGAACCACTTGGCGGACAGCCGAACTGCATGTGCCTCACCAAATATTCCAGAACGATAGCCCTGCAATTGTGATCAAAGGGCGGTCAAAGTCGAGCTCGCCGAACCCCATTGGTGCACCGTCGAACAAGATAGAAGCAACACCGAATATTCCAGAACACCGGTCCTTCAGGAGCGACCAAATGGAGGTAGAGCTCGAGCTCATCGAACCCCATCGACGCATTGCCAATCAGACGTGCTGATTCACCAAATATATCAGAACGATGGTCCGCCCGTCCTATGTAAAAGGCGAACCACTTCGCGGTCGATAATCCACTCGGTGGACCACCGAAATAGTTGTACCATCGCATAAGCACATATTCCTGCACATCCAACACACATTACTCAAAAATAACTAAAGCTTGGGTTGCCTCCCAAGAAGCGCCTTATTTAACGTAGTAGCTCGACGTGGAAATACATTCAAGCATCTTCTAAATACACCACTTCAATTATTGATATCTCATGACATTCACCAAAATAGAGTTTCAGACGCTGCCCATTCACCTTGAAATCTTGTCCATCTTTACTTTCCACTTCGACTGACCCATTTGTAAATACTCGAGTCACCTTGAATGGACCACACCACTTCGATTTAAGTTCACCGAGGAAAAGTCACCTTGAGTTATCTAAACTTGTCCCCATATCAGTGCTCAATACTACTTCTAGAAATATACTTAGCTCATATGTTTAGAAACATAACTCTTTCTGTGGTTTGAGATTATTACTCAAAATCTTTCTCTTAAAAGAGATAGTATTCAGAACTGCTCATGAAATCTCATTTGAAAATCGGTGTTTCCTCTAATCTTAAATGTGAAAACATTTACTCTTTGGGAATACTTAGTTCCCATATATCATTTTTAAGAAAATGAACTTCACTCTTACTCTTACTCAACTCAACGCTCAAGTCTTAAAACAAGTTTAAAACAATTGTAAAATACTTTTTGAAAAGACTTGACGAACTCTCAAGACTTGACTCTTAGCTCTACCTTGAATTTAAATTTATGGATTCAAGGTTATGATTCATGTTTATGGATGATTTATAGATGTTTAGAAGTCATTTAGAGTAGTTAGAATTGATAGGAAGTGATAGTACACTTTAGAAGGACTCAGACGGGCTAAACAACAGAAAACGGGTAGGGGGAGACGACCTGGGTGCACTACTGGCACGGGGCGCCAACCCCTAAAGTTCAGAGACCCATTTCTGGCGCACTGTTGGCGCGCCACGCCACCCCTCCCACAGTTCAATCCGATGAAATTTTCTTCTCATTTTCTGACCTTAATTCGACTAGATTCGATTCTTTTTCTCAATTTCTCTTAAGATTTAATTATTCAATACATGTACGCAATAATATACTTAAAAAACTCTTAAAATTGCTACAATTTCGTCAAGAACTCCTCAATCCCCTCTTAATTCAAGAATGAAAGCAAAATTCAAGAACACAACTCAAGAACATCAAACCTTCAACTTTTTAGAACGAATTTCACGCCGAAATTAACATGATTGGCGCATGTGTGAATGAAACCAATGCTATGTGAACTCACATACCACTTTAGGGATCAACCCTTGGCAAAACGACCTTAGATTCCGCAATAAATCTCCAAGAACAGCTTGACTTTTCTCTTTTTCTCCTCTTCTTGAATTATTCTCATAACCCTAGGCGTTAATTTTGATTGCGTAAACTAAACCAAATCAGTTTAGACTCCTAATTAATTACTAAAAACGAAATAACTTGATTGGGTAAGGAAAAGACCAAAATACCCTTCTTAAATGTGGGTAACTTTCCTTAACCGAACATCCCGACTTCAAACAGGCATATCTCCCACATACGAGCTTGAAAATTAGCAAACTCAGTGGAGTTGGAAAGAGGATTCCAAGACCTTTCATTTGATATCTTATAGCCCACCTAACTCATCCTATACTAAAAGTTATGATCGTTTGAAGTTCACCCGAAACTTATACTTAGCATAACTTGCCAAAATTTTCAAATTTACTCTTTCCAAAAATAGTTCTTTCTAATTCTAGTTCTTTCTAAGGCGGGATGTTACAACATTCATGTTGAGTTGTTAGATCTTCTTCCTACCATCATTATGATGTCTTGAGTTCCTCTCACGACCCAAACCGTCGTGATTGACACCCACACTAACTCTCCGGTGGGAGAACCACTACTACATCTCAACCCAAGCAACTAAACCAAAACTAAGGCATTTAAGTTACGGAAGCAAGTTAAATGCTAAGAAAATAAATAGGGAGTTCCCATAAAGTCTAACAAAAGTCTAAAAAGAACTAAACAATGCGGAAGAAATAACCTAGAACATGAAAGTCAATATACCAAAACATCTAACAATGAACCAAGTCTAAACAAGGAGGGATACAACCCCCAACTAATGTACTAATAACTAATAGAACATAGTCTAAGTTTGGAAATGGTGGACATAGACGAAAGAGAACCCATGGCACCCCGGAAGAATTGACTCACCCTTGAATTCGAACGATCACTGATCTCCTAAGAGAGGTCTGTCAATAGCCGCTTGCAGATGCCCTGTACTCAACAAAAATAAGAGCAAATGCAGTATCAGTACACAACCATAGTGTACTGGTAGGATCACGTGGCTATCCCACTAAGTGTAACATACACAAGTCATCACAACAATATAATCACATGCATATATCGAACATATACCATATTATCAACATTTACTAACAACGAACAACATCACATTTCTCAAGATACATAATTATATCAAATCATTGGTCCTCTCATCGAACCCAAACCCAAACAATTAGCATACTAGAACGTGGTACCTGATCTAATGATTATGCGGAATGTGGCAACCGATCCCATAATTATGCTGAAACGTGGCAACCGATCCAAGTTAGTTATGTCGGAACGTGGAAATCGATCCATTCAACACACCACAAGCACAAGTACATCCTCAAGATCATATATTTAAGTCATGATTTCATGGCAATCATCATTCATTTATTTCATTTACATCAAGTGTGATTAATAATGCAACATTCAAATACATGCAAGTATCATAATGAAGCAAGAACAAACATACATCACACAATCATAGAATCACAACCATCACCTACCTCAAAACAAGCTTGAAACCCTAACACTACTAAACAATTGTCAAAAAAAGACGGCCAAAAGCGATGGATTGCATCGCTTTTTTGGTCAAAATTGACGAAAAAGCGACGCAGTCACTTCCGTCGCTTTTTAGCTCGACGATTTTCAAAAAGCGACGGACTGCATCGCTAAAAAGCGACGGACAATGCCGTTTTTAAAAAAGCAACGGACTGCGTCGCTTTTAGAGACGGACTGCGTCTCTTTTAGCGACGGACTGAGTCGCTTCTTTACTATTTTATTTTTTGAATTTTTTTAAAAAAGCGACGGACTGCATCGCTTTATTTTAATTTTCAATTTTTTTAATTTATAAAGAGTGATGCAGTTCGTCGCTTTTCTGGAAATTTATTTTTTGAAAATCCCAGAAAAGCGACGGACTGCGTCTGTTTATTTTAATTTTCATTTTTTTAATTTCTAAAGGGCGACGCAGTCCGTCGCTTTTTTGGAAATTTATTTTTTGAAAATCCTAGAAAAGCGACGGATAAAAGGACACTGTCCGTCGCTTTTTCTGCAATATTTTTGACAGAAGCAGCTCGCAGCTTCTGCTGTCCACCTGCAAATGCAATTCAATTCAACTCTACACTATTCAACCCAATCAAACACACAATTATAAACAATCTAAACAAAACATAAAATAACATTCAAAAGTATCTAAATCATAAATTAAAGTCTAATAAAGTCTTTTAAAATTCGTTTTAAATTTTCAAAAATTTCATAAATGTCCAGAGATCTAAACTAGGGAGTGAGATCTACATAATCATCCTCATCACTCTCGTCGTCGGTGTCATCGGGAGCCGAAGTACTAGGTCGACGAACGAGGTTCATCACTTGTTCTTTGATTTGCTGAACGGTCTCACTCATGCTTTGTTGTTCAGCTACTCTTTTTCGCTCCGACTCTGCTAGTGCCGCTTTAAGTTTAGCTATTTGATCCAACATAACAGCAATCTGAACACTGTCAAGTGCCTCAGCTTGATGTGACGATCCAATACCTTCTAAGCCTGACTGAAGGCGTCTAACATCGTTGCGAGAGCCTAGACCATAGCATCTACCCTTGTGTGTCCCCCCTACCACCTTTTCTTTCCAAATCTGAGTGGACAGTTCAGGTGTCAATTGAACCGAACTATCTAGATTCTCAATGACATACTTATGAAAGTCATTCTGTATATTAAATATAAGTATTGACATCAATATATATACATATCATAAATATATTCACTATTGATATATATTATTCATATTAAATAACTTACAAAAGTTCGTTCGGCCCTTTCCTCCACCCACACATCCGGATCCGACTCATTTTCTTTCTTCCTGACATGAGTCTTTTTGAAAACCTCTGGTTCAATGGGAGTGCGTCCCAATTCTTTTTCCTAT
>JAJOOR010029565.1:0-22731 GCA_036250505.1 Solanum acaule
ACCTTCAGAACGAAAGATGACACAAATCAGTCCCAACCGCCGTCGCCGGAATTTGACACGGTGACTTGAAGTTTCTCACCAATGCTCTGATACCATGTGAGAAATATATGGGAAAAATAATATTGAATTATGTATCTAAATAATTACATTGAGACCCTATTTATAGACACTACATTAGAATCCTTTTCCAACTAGAATTCCTATTCTTATTCCTATTCCTATTCCTATTCTAAGTAGGAAATACTTATTTATATTCTAACAATTACCTGTACTGGTTGAGAGTTGTATAAGTTGGGAATTCTGGCAGATATATCTCACACCAGTTAAATCATTTGAGATAAATTCTTCTTTGTAACTAGGTTGCGTAAGACCTTAAGATTAAAATCAGAAAATGTGAGATCACTACGTGGGGTGAGTGGTTAATATCGACGAGATGGTGCAGGGTTGAACTGCGAGGTGGGTGCTCTACCTACTACTTTGAATCCGGTGATTGAAAGGGTGGAGGAACGACTAGTGGGATAGCAAAAGAGGTATTTGTAGAAAAGGGTAAGAAAGTTTTTATCAAAAGCACCCTTTCTAGTTTTCATACGTACTTCATGTCACCTTTGCATGCTCTTAGCAAAGTAATTGAAAGGTTGGAAAGACTTCAGTGTAACTTTTTATGGGACACAACGAAAGGTATTAAGCAACATATCTTGTGAATTGGAGAGTTGTCACTTCTCCAAAGAAATAGGGACGTCTCGGGGTTAAAGGATCTCTAGGTGTTCAATAAAGCTCTGTTGAAGAAGTGGTTATGGAGATTTGGGGTGGAGGAGAATGTTTTTCGGAGGGGTGGTTGTGGAAAAGTGTGGAGAAATGGAAGGGATGCTGGAGGATTAGAAACATTATAACTCCGTTTGGGTGTGGGTTGTGGAGGAGTATTATTAAGGGATGGAAAGACTTTTGTGGACATATTTTCGTTAAGGTTGGAAATGGTAGGAGGATTGGTTTTTGGCAACATAAGTGGTGTGGGGAGAACGAGTTAAAGGAATCCTTTCCAAATATCTACCGTGTTTCCTGACAAAGAGGGATGACAGCGCAACAAACTCAAAGAGTGTTATCCACTGGGACTTAAAATTCAGAAGGAATCTTCAGGATTGAGAGATGGGAGGATTTCACAATTTGATTGAGCTTTTACATGGGCTAGAAACTCCTAACAACTTATCGGATATATGGAGTTGGAGGGAGAGTGGTGATGGTTTTTTTACTGTTTGTTCTTATTTATGAAGCTACTAGTGAAAGAGGAATGTACTTTCCCCCATAACTCTATTTGGATCCCCGGAGCACCAAGGAAGGTATGTTTGTTTGGTTGGCAGCAAGGGGAGCGATACTAATATTAACAATAAAAGTTTGAGGAAGAGGAGGATCACTTAAGTCAGTTGCTAATATGTCTAAGAGTGCAAGCGAGAGTGTTTATCATCTTTTATTGCACTATAAGGGGGCTAATCAATTATGGAGGGTGACCCTCAATTTGTTTCGGATGCTATGGGTGATGCTGGCATAGTGAAGGAAGCTTTGTAAAGTTGGACTCATAGGAGGGGTAAGAGAAGCCCAAGGGCATGTAATGCCGCCACCTTAGCAATCATGTGGGTTATTTGGAAAGAAAGAAATAAGACGACATTTGAAGGGGTGGAAGAAGATTTTGTAAAGTTGCAAAGTAGTGTTTCATGTCTAGTTTCTTTTTTGTGTACTTACAAGGTTCCTATATGTATAGAGGACTGGATCACTTCTGTTGAGAACCATATTTGGATGTAAGTT
Organism: Solanum acaule; assembly: GCA_036250505.1. Classification (NCBI taxonomy): domain Eukaryota; kingdom Viridiplantae; phylum Streptophyta; class Magnoliopsida; order Solanales; family Solanaceae; genus Solanum; species Solanum acaule. Next base: position 1,798 of record JAJOOR010029565.1, read on the forward strand.
CTCTTCTTTTGGTATATGTCTTGTATACGGGGTTTCTCTATTTGTTAATAAAGAACTATTTGTTAATAAAATTATTTACCTTCTAATTCTCAAAAAAAATAATTATTTACCTTGTCCAAAAAAAAAATCTCTCATCTATCGTCTTCATTAGATAATGGAATAGTTACTGAGTTATCTTTTAACCCCTATGACTACATCTCCTTTTTACTGCACGTCTTTTCTCTTACCTTTTGTATGTTTTGTGATAATGTTAAGGTCAAAATTGATTCTAATTGGTGATAAGATGTAGAAAGTGAGCCATGAGTGAACTGTGCATAATGCCACTTGATTGGAAACTACTTAGAAATTACTTCTGACCTTATTTGCTTCATTTAACCAATTTGCATATTGTCAATATGTATATAACTCAATGCTGCCTTGTAGAAGGATGAGAGCTAAATAATCTCATCCTTTTCCCATTCCTGTGGTAGCTTACGTATGTTCATCAGTGTAGGTGCTGTTTTTTCTGCATATCTCGGAGAAAATTCAATGAAAAGGCAACAATCATGCAGTTTACGGGGTCTGAAAGATTTTGACCTTCGAGCCCAAGTAGCAAATTCTGCTGTTACAGTGGATTCATTTGCATCTGCTTCACTCACTGCACAGCACGGAAATTTCCAAAGGCTGTTCCTGGATCTCACTCGTGTCCATGCAAGCTTCGACTTTCCTTCAGGGTCAAAACTTCTTTCTGGAATAACCTCTGTATCATGCAGTCTTTACAATTCTCAAGTACCAAATGTTGAGGCAGTACAAGCAATTTGTCCACGTGCCTCTCTTTCTTTTCAGCAGCAGGTATCTCCTGTTCAAATATAACATTGCCCGCTAATTTTATGTTTTGATGAATTCCTCCCTTGGTCCTGCTTTTATACTTTAGTTCGATAGAACTTGCTTATAGACAACATACATATTATATAATTTGTTTTCAAAAAAGTATGAACAGGGCATATATATTTTCGTGATAAAACAATTCTTTTTTATTAATTCAAGGACAACAAAAAACGCCCGTATACAAGAATTATACCAAAAGGTAGAAAACACTTACAAAACATATGACTCTCTATTGACAACATCCAATCTTTTGTACAGCAAAGCATATATTATATAGTATCTAACTAGAAGTGAGTCCAAAAGTAGAGCTAAAGGTTAGGTTAGCTTTGAAGTATCATGATATTCAAAGCATTTTGGTGAAGGGGAACTTCCCAAGCATGTTAAGAATGACGAGGGAAGTCAGAAAATCTTTTAGGATAGAGGGAAACAAATCGATCTAATATTTTAATTGGCTATCCCTGCGTGGAAAGGTGTAGTAGCTTATAACGTAGAATTATTTGCATGAATTGCTGCCTTAGATAGTGTTTAATTACAAAGGATAAAGGAATTGAAGAAATACTATGGCCTTGTGCTTAAAGTGATTCCTTATATTATTACCTCTTGAGATCTTGAGACATGTGTAGGTGTGATCACTTCATAGTGAGTTGTTCAATGTGTTTGTTTTGTATGGAATTTTTGTGTGACATTAACACATTAATAAAAATTGCGACTTTCTAGTTTAGAAAATGAAAGACACAAGATTATCACCTTAGTGTGCTACATTTACTATTATTTCTTTCAGTGTTCTGTCTGATAATATTCTGCCGTTTGTAAGGATTGAAAGTTAGCTAGGGGTTAGGAAACATGCCATATTCATTCCAGAGGATGGATAAAACAAGGGTAAGAATGATAGGTCTGGTAAAATTCTGTTGCTTTCTTGGTTCATCTAACCCCATATTCCACCTCTCTAACCATCACGCGAAATCATATGTTGATGCCTGAAGAATCTCCAAATTGACACAGGTTGAACCAGATCACTAGAGTGGTCTCTGGAGATACTACAGCCACTCTTCCCACTCCTAATTACACAATTATAGGGATTCCAAACATGAATTTTTGTTATATTTTTTATTTTTATATACAAACATTCTAAACAACACTCAAGGTTGTGGCGTAGCGGTCAATAAAGTGGAATGGAAATCATGGGAAACCAGTGTTCAAATATCAGCATAGGCAAATATATCTTAGGTGATTTCATCTCTCTTGATGCCTTAAGCTCCGATGAGCAAATTACACGGTACTTGTACTTGAGGGAGGTAGTAGCTATCCGATGAAACAATAGAGATGTGTGCAAACTGACTCGAATACCACCATTATGTAAGTGAACTTCAAAATTTTCTCAGCAACTTTATTTCTAGTACTTGTGTCTGTACGGATGTATTAGCATGCAAATGATTCACATGCTAAATGACAATTTATAAGTCTATTTCTGTTTAATTTCCTCTTTTGTATGTATATCACCTATGGTTAATTGGGGAAGGGTTGTAGTAATGCTTGGTGGTTCATGGAGTGATGCTGAATTTAAAGTGCGAACATTTTAGATTCCTGATTTTGGTTTGCGCTACATTGATGCAGATCATAGGACCTTTCAGCTTTAGAGTTGATTCAGAGATAGCAATTGATTTGAAGAAGGATTGGTATTTAAGTGTGAAGAATCCTGTATTTGCCATTGAACATGCTTTACAAGTTCTCTGGTCTGCCAAGGCTGTTGCTTGGTACTCTCCCATGCAGCGTGAATTTATGGTAGAACTTCGTTTCTTTGAAACTTAATATCACCATCATCTCTATTGCACTTCATTTCTTCTATTGGTACAAGTAATTCTAGCTATTTAGTGCCTGCTTATACTCTTAGTTAATGCAGTTTCTATTGGTAAGTAATGCATTTGGATATATTTAGTTTATGCATTTTAAAAAATTGATTCTGAGGTTATGTTTGGACTGCTTCTCAAAATGTTGTTTTAATCAATATTACATATATAAATCATAGTTATACATAGCATCATTTGTTTAATTCAAGATTATTATATTATAAATATAAATCATAGTTGCACATACTACATGCATACTTTGTTTAATTCAAGATCATAAATTATAATACATGTGAATTTGATAAAATAATTTTAGTAAACCTTTTTAAATATATTCATAATGTATAAACTATAACAAAATCTATCACCATGTGTAAATATCCCCAAAAAAAGGAAAAAAGTTCAAAGAACTAAAATATCTAAAGTTTATCTTTTATATTTTTCATAAATCTTAATGTTCGACATATGTTACATTTTTCTACATATTATATTATATTTTTGTAAAATAATAATTGTTAGAAAATGAGTACCTGATGTTGTGATTGAAAAGTGAAGAATACACAATTGCAAATTTAACTCTGAAATGTAAAGAAACAAATAAGAATTAGTTAGCGAAAAAAATTCAAAAAATTGGCAAATAATAATTGTCAGAAAATGAGTACATGATGTTGTGATTGAGAAGTGAAGAATACACAATTGCAAATTTAAATCTGAAATGTAGAGAAACAAATAAAAAACAGATAGCGAAAAAAATTCAAAAAACTGGCAATATATATATATAAGGTACGAAATAAAACGACCTTTAGGCACGACTGAACTACTCCTCCACTCAAAGACTGACTCGTTAGGAAATTGGAACTTCATAACTTGAGTTCTACAATCAATGGAGGCATAACAAGCACGAAGTCAGTCTATACCTAGAATAAAATCAAGATTGACCATGTCTAACTCAACTAAATTAGCCATGGTGCTTTTGCAATTGACGAAAATGGTACAATCACGATAGACTCGCTCAGCTAGAATAGACTCCCCAACAGGTGTAGAAACACAAAAGGGCTCACAAAGTTTCTCAGGAAGAACATCAAAATTGATTGCAACATATGGAGTCACAAAAGATAAACTCGCTCCTGGATCTAGCAAATCATAAACATCATAAATAAAGACTTTGATCATACCAGTGACAACATCCGGTGAATTCTCTTGCTCTTGGCGACTAGTGATAGCATATAGGCGGTTTGCTCCTCCGCCAGCCTCTAAAGTAGCTCCTCTAGATGCAGCTCTGTCTGGTGGGGCAACTGATGAAGATTGGTCTCTATTTCCCTCATTACCACCGCTCTGCCTGTTCGTAGGGCACTCTTTCATGAAGTGACCATTCTGACCACACTTGAAGCAATCAGTGGAGCCATCGCGACACACTCCTGAGTGGGTCCTACCACACTTAGCACATGCAGGAGTCCCATTACCTCCTTGTGCCACACTACCTTGAGACTGTGCAGGTATAGCTCTGAAGTGCTGTGAATTTTGACTATTGTATTCACCTATGTTTCTGGGTGCAGGTGCACTAGCAGATGATAGAGCAGGTCCTTTTTGTTTTTATTGGAAGGATACCTGGTTGGCATTACTTTTCTGCTGCCCTAACTCATTCCCAGATGTCTTAGCCTTTTTGTTTCTGAGCTCTTCTCTATCCCTCAACTTATCCTCCTCAATCTGCTGCACATGAATCATCAGCCTCGCTATGTCCATATCACCAATTAGCATCGCAGCCTTACCTCCTTACTCAACAATCTGGCAACAAATAGACTTATCCTACTCCTCATATCTGCAACCATCTCCGGAGCATATCGGAAAAGTTGGGTGAACTTCAAACTATACTATGAACACTCATTGACTCTTGCTTAAGGGTGAGGAATTCCCGTACCTTGGTTTCTCTCAATTCCTGGGAAAGTAAAGCCCCAAGAAAGCCTCCTCAAACATAACCCAACTCACATTCGGTGCACCCTCAGCTCTACCCTTCTTCCATTGATCGAACCAGATTCTAGTGGCACCCTTTAGTTGGTATGAAGCTAATTCCACTTTCTCAACATTGGTGACATGCATAATCTCAAAAACCTTCTGAAGCTCCTCAACGAAGTTCTCCGGATCCTAAGTGATGCTTGAACCAGTGAAGCTCGGATGATTCATCCTTACAAACTCTCGAATCCTAGACGTATCAACTACATCCCGTCGAACCCCTCTTTGTCCCACTTGGTTGGTCACAACTTGACTCAGCATTCGGATGGCTTCCCGAAATTCAACATTGATGACCTCTCCTTGGGATTGCACTTCAAGTGCATTAGGTACCCCCTTGTTCCTCGACATTCCTCCAAGCAGGACGACCTCAGACAGCTCGTTGTGGAGGCATGATCAACTGAAAGACACGCACAACCACGGGACTTTATAGAGATGAACTCTATCGCACGAAATGAGTATGAAAGAAGTGAAGGAAATTCCTAAATGTTGCAGCCTCCTAATTATAGATGTGGCGCGCTTCACAATGATAACTAGGACTTTACATACACGGCTTCATAGACTCCTTAGGACTCTTGAACTCTGTGCTCTGATACCAAGTTTGTCACGCCCTGAGCCTACACCCTGGGCGGGACGAGCACTCGAAAACCATTGTTGGCCCCAAGCGTACCCTTGGTCTGGCTAGACTCTCACTGGAAGACTTACTTAACAGAAAATGTACTTAAACACAATCTTAAATAAACTGTTTGAATAGGTAAACTGAGAATGTTTAGAAAATAACATTCAACTTGGCCAAAATGGCAACTCAAGTCTTTAAATCAAACAATTGAAATATCAAGACTAAAGAACTCATATCTAACTGTCTATGAAGCCTCTAGATACTAGGAGGGAGGTCGGGACAAGACCCCCGATCATCCTAACAACTGAAATAGCCAAAAACAATAAAACAAAACATAACCAAAAGGATCCTCCGAAAAGCAAGAAGGCTCACCAATTGACTCTGAGTGCTCGACTGGATCAACGAGGCGCTGGATGCTGATCCTGGTTACCTGTATCTGCAAGCCAAATGACATCAGTACATTGAATGTATGAGCATGCGAGGGGAAAACTAAGCACGACATAAGCTTGAAATGAATACTGAAAGAAACACTTACCTCAACTTTACTCAACTCATGAATACTCAACTCAATGCAGAAATAAAAAACAGTAAAGGTGCAGTTTATATAAAGCATTTAAAACAATAGGTAGTAACTCAATGTGTTAAAGAAGTACAATAACAACTCAACTTATATATAAAGTAATATAATTCTGTGGGAGTTTATCTAACTGACAACCATCACTATGAGCTATGTGATGATACAACGTATTGCCTACACTGCCAGAATTGTCCTATACCTTGCTGGTGTATAGAACATCTCAACTAACTGGATCCACTAGTCTATGCTAAAAAGCACTAAGGAATCATCTAAAAAATATGACACTTTCTACCCACGATGGCTACATGGTTTATGGAGACTTGAGTTATTATGAACTCGTCCCCATATCAGTGCTCAATACTACTCCCAAAATACTTAGCTCATATGTTTAAAAACAACCACAAAATGGATTTATTTATTTATTGGTGTTGAATTTCTATATGCAAGGTCAAGTCAGGTAAAATTGATAATTTCTTTATAAGTTTAATAATTATTACTCATTTTTATTGTCTAATTATAATTACTTGTTTTGATTTGTAACAGTTTGAACAAATGTCATATGTTGACACCCAATTTTGGACCTCCACAATATAGATTAACTTCTTCAGTTTCAAACGATTGAAAAAAATTAGTTTTAGAAAATCAAAATATTTTCAAGTTATTTTTAAAATAATTTTTCATTTATTTTTCATTTTTAAATAATAAATATGTATTAAATATATTTTATAAGTATTTAAAAATCATCTCAAGAGATTTTATTTTTTAATTAACATTCTACTAATTTAGTTTAGTTTAAATTATAGTTGAGTTAATTAGTTTGTAATAAAATTAATTATTTCATAATCAAGATAATTATTTTATTTCATTAAAATTAAGAAGATCATTAATTTATTTATATTAATTTGTCTTGTTTAGTTGTTAGCCGAATTCACCAATTAACTTTAATTTGGCTATGTTTTAACATTAGTTGGTTATAATTGTAACTCATTTAGCCATTTTGGAATTGCAAATCTAACCATTTTGTTTCCCTCTCTCAACCCATCAAGAGGCCAGCTTTGGGCCAGATTAATTCCTTAAATCGGCCCATCCCACTTCATAATCCCAACTGATGCATTCCTAATAAATAGACTCAGCCCAATTCCTTCAGCAATACCTTGACCCAAACCCATCAGCAACCCATACCTGACCCAATACTCTTCTTATTTCCAGTACTAGAAATTTTGAGTCCGATTAGGACCCCCCCGATATGTTAAGACTTGTTTTGGGTTTGCCCCGTTTGGGCATGAAGACATTTTTTTTTGCTTTCCTTTATGTTTATAGCATGTAAATACTTGTTTTACCTCTCTACTTACCGATAATATATGCTATTGTTGTTTTTGATGCGCTTATATTGTTTTTGCATGGGTATGGATTGAAAATAATGATTTACATGCCTCAGGAATGAAGAGAGATATAGGGAAAAACAAGGCAGGGGTTCTGTCCCGCCTTGTCCACTTTAGTGGTTGACATGCCGCAATAGCAAAAAATTCCTGCTATAGCCAACCAGTCTCATTATGACGGCCCCAACGAGGTCAATCCATAAATTTAGAAATCATGCAGAGTTCCAATATTTTCATATCAATACCAACTCTTGGAACACAACTTTACTTATTAAATAACTCCAAAATCATTCCTAGACATGTATATAATAGTCCTCACATCAAATTCTCGAATGCGGCCCAAAATCATACACATCAACATATAGTTAAGAACTTGAAATCACATGATCATAAAATTTAAGACTAGATCACATTAAAACACGTTAAGTCAATCACATAACAATTTATCATTAAATTATTAAACATATTGGAATTGGCTGATTAATATACCAACTAGTTAGTTGAGATTGATAGTTAGTTAGCTAATTATTTTGTATTGTGTAAAGTTAGTTAGTCAGTCACATCAAGTTAGTTAGTCAGTTAGATTCTAGAAGCTTCTAGTTCTGTACATATATAGCATTGTATTCCATTCCTTCTTTTCAAGTTATATTGAATGAAGAATTCATTTTGTTAATTCTAGCAAAGGTTTCTAGATTAACTTTCATCATGGTATTAGAGCTGTGAATTGAGATTCAATTCAACTGTAGTTTTTTCCGCCATTGAAGGTCCTTTGTGGAAGTAGAGGACAAGATGAATACTGTAGAATCAGATGCGACTGTGAACGCGACTGTGAATGCAACTGTGATGCAAGCTGATACGCTTGAATCCATTGAGAAGAAGCGAAATCACCCTTTGTACTTTCATCCATCTGATACTCCTGCAACTGTGTTGACTACAGTGCAACTCACTGGTACAAAGAACTATTCACTTTGGAGCAGATCTATGCTGATTAATCTTCGTGTAAAGAGTAAATTGGGTTTTGTGTTCGGAACATGTAGAAGGAGTGATTACAAGATGGAACTGGAGGAACAGTGGGAGAAATGCAATTGTTTTGTGTTGGCATGGATCATGAACACTGTTTCCAAAGAGCTGTTAAGTGGAATTGTGTATGCTGATGATGAAGCTGAGGTGTGGAGAGATCTCAAGGATCGATTCGACAAGGTTGATGGATCCAGGATCTACAGTTGCATAGAGAAATTTGCACAATACATCAAGGTAATTTGAATGTTTCTATGGGATGAGTTTGATGCTTTTATACCCCCACCATCATGTGACTGTGATAAATCGAGAAGTTACATAGACCATTTAGCTTACCTGAGGTCGTTTGCTTTTTTGATGGGACCGAATAAAGTTTATAGTCATGCGAAAAGTCAGATTCTAATGATGAGCCCACTGCCTAATGTTAATAAGGCATATGCCATGATAATGGCAGATGAAAGCCAAAGGGCTACTGCATGTACTCATTCTAGCAAGGATATGCTAGAATCAACAACACTATATGTAGGGAAAGGACAACATATTCAGAGGAATGTGAGATTTTCTCAAACAAAGAAGAAGAATTGGGATCAAATCTGTGATTACTGTAAATTGCAAGGGTATGTAATACTCGATTGTTACAGACTAAATGGCGATCCTCCTGATTGGAAGTTTAAAAGAAATCCACCACCTGAGAGGCCTGGTCTTGGATATGATCAAGGTGTGACAAGACAAATGCAGGGAATGTAGAATACTGATAGGCCATATCAGGGAGTAGCAAATCAAGTAAGGATTGATCAAGTACCAGATGCTTTTGCGCCAGTACATAAACATGCAGTTTCTCAGTCACAGAGATCACATGAGACACCATCTACAACAACTCAACGTACTTTTACTCCACGACAATACCAAAGGATTTTGCACATGCTGGATAAAGAAGAGGCAACAACTTCATGAGTCAATAGTGCAAACATGGCAGGTATAACTGGTCCTATTACTGAAGCACTGTTTACAAATGTAAATAAGGACAGTTGGATAGTGGATTCAGGGGCCACTTGTCACATGACTTCTAAGATAGATAGATTAGGAGTCAATAGTGCAAACATGGCAGGTATAACTGGTCCTATTACTAAAGCACTGTTTACAATGTAAATAAAGACAATTGGATAGTGGATTCAGGGGCCACTTTTCACATGACTTCTAAGATAGATTAAGTTTTATTTCCAAAGACATGAGTGGTATGGATAGGAAAGTGCACTTTCTAAATGGAGAGACCACTTCAGTCACACACACTGGAAATTATAAAACACATGCTGGTGATACATTAGAAAATGTATTGGTGGTTCCTGCTTTCAAGTTTGATTTACTCTCAGTAGCTCAGTTAACCAGGCAATGAATTGTTCAGTTAATTTTTTCCCTGAGTTTGTTGTGTTTCAGTACCTCTCAAATGGGAAGGTGAAGGGGATTGGTAAGGAGCTAGATGGGCTGTACTAATTCCCTAGTAAACCACCACATGAATGAGGATAGGAGAATGAGACACTATTGATGACACAAAGTGGAGTGTTGATGAATAAAATGTTGTGGCATAACAGAATGGGACATCCCTTAGCTAAGGTGCTAAGTCAGTTACCCCTGTCATTTAGTGATACAGATGATGTAAAGACTGTCCAGTTTGTCCACTTGCAAAGTAGACTAGACTAGACTACCTTTTCCTTTAAGTTTGTCCAAAACTAATGATGTTTTTGAGTTGATTCATTTGGATGTTTGGAGACTATACAAAGTTGTTACTCATAATGGATACATATTTTTTCTGACTATTGTTGATGACAAGTCCAGGATGACTTGGATATATTTGTTAAGATTGAAGAGTGATGTATTTTCAATTTTACAATCTTTTATTGTCCTTGTCAAGACATAAATTAATGCATATATTAAGAGGATGAGATCTGATAATGGAACTGAGTTTTTCAACAGTGAATGTAATGAGTTACTCAGTTCTCATGGAATTATTCATGAAAGTAGCTGTTCCAATACTCTACAGCAAAATGGAGTGACTAAACGAAAACACAGACATGTACTTGAGGTGGCAAGAGCTCTTAGATTTCATGGACATATTCCTCTTAGGTTTTGGGGAGAATGTGTTCTTGCAGCTGTATATTTGAGAAATATATTTCCTATCCTAGGAGGAAAGACACCATATGAAGTGTTTCATAAGGTCAAGGCCAAGCTTGACCACTTGAGAACACTAGGATGTTTGGGTTATGTTATAAGATTGCCCAAATGTGACAAGTTTTCTCCAAGAGAAGATGCCTGTGTGTTTATGGGGTTCTCAGTCACTCAAAAGGGGTATGTCATGTACAACTTGAGTCAAAGGAAAATGATAGTCAGCAGGGATGTTGTTTTCAAGGAGAACATATTCCCTTTTCAAAAAATGGTTACCACAATTCCATTGTTTCCAAAGCTTAACACGCATCATAATGATGATTTAAAAGAAATTATGATGCCTCAGACAGATGAATTACATGATGAAACTATCCACACACCTCAAGAAGAGGAATTTTCTGAGATTGACATGCATGGTGATGACCTGAATGAAGAACCTGATGTAAATGCTAAGCATGGTCCTGATGATATGAATGATTTGCTGCATGTTCCAGCTGCTCTTGTAAGATCTAGACAGTCTCTTAGAATCTCCAATCCACCTATTTGGATGAAGGACTATGTGACTCAAGTTTCTGACAAAGTTCATCCTTATTCAATAGGAAGACATCACTCATATCAGGATATCTCTAATACTTATGCAACTTACTTATCCAAGTTCTCTACAGAGGTTGAGTCTAAGAATTATGAAGAGGCTATCAAGGATAAGAGATGGATAGAGGTAATGAAGTTGGAAATAAAAGCTTTGGAGGAAAATAGTACCTGGAAATTAGTAAGTCTACCAACAGGGAAGTCTGCCATAGGATGTAAGTGGGTTTTTAAAATCAAATAATAAGCTAATAGGGACGATTGACAGATTTAAAGCTAGACTAGTTGCTAAGGGGTACAATCAAATTGAAGGTATAGATTACCAGGAGACTTTTTCACCAGTTGTGAAAATGGTTACTGTAAGGTCCATAATATCATTGGCTGCTGCTGAGAGTTGGGTGATTTATGAAATGGATATATTCAATGCATTTCTACAAGGGGATCTATTTGAGGAAGTATACATGGATTTGCCTAAGGGATTCAAGTTAGAAGGAGAAAATATGGTGTGTAAGTTGGTTAAGTCTCTTTATGGACTTAAACATGCATCAAGAAAGTGGAATGCAAAATTGACCACTGCCTTGTGCAATTCAGGATATACTTAAAGTCATCTGGACTACTCATTTTTTACCGAGAAGAGAGGAAAGGGGATAGTGATTGTACTGATATATGTGGATGATCTACTCATCACAGGAAATGATGACATCCTGATAGAAGAAACAAAACATGTGTTGCACCGTAATTTCAAGGTCAAAGATTTGAGGGAGCTTAAATACTTCCTAGGAATTGAATTTCTTAGGTCTAGCAAAGGGATAGTGATGAACCAAAGAAAGTATGCCCTAGAATTAATCTCTGAAGTTGGTCTAGTTGGTGCTAAAGCAGCTCCAACACCACTAGAATGCAACATGAAGTTGACTAGTGTGAAGTTTGATGAAGGAACCACTAACAGTGATGCATTGTTGCCAAATGTTACAAAGTAACAAGGACTTGTTGGAATGTTATTATATCTCACAAACACAAGGCTAGATATAGCATTTGCAGTACAATCTCTAAGTCAATTCATGCATCAACCAAAAGTTTCACATTGGGAAGCTGCATTGAGAGTGATAAGATATATTAAGGCAGAACCTGGTAAGAGATTGTTAATGAGTGCAAACAAAAAGTTTTCCCTCACAGGATTTTGTGATGCAGACTGGGCTGCTTTCAATACCCAAGAGATTTGTTACTGGTTTTCTCTTGAAGTTTGGTGATTCCTTGATCACATGGAAATCCAAGAAACAAAACAGTGTCAAGATCTTCAACAGAGGCAGAGTATATAAGTTTAGTTGCTTTAACAGCTGAAGTTGTTTGGGTCACAAATTTATTTCAGTAATTGGGTGTGGAATTGATTGGACCAGCCAACGTTCACTGTGATAGCAAGGCTGCCACACAGATTGCAGCTAATCCAGTGTTTCATGAACGTACTAAACTCATTGAGATAAATTGTCATTTCAATTAGAGAAAGAATACAACAAGGGTTGATCAAAACAACATACATTCACACCAAGGATCAACAAGCAGATTAATTGACAAAGGCTCTAGGAAAAGTGCAACATGACATTCTGATAGACAAGCTTGGATTCTTGAATGTGATCAATACATCCAGCTTGAGGGGAGTATAGGAATTGGCTGATTAATATACCAACTAGTTAGTTGAAATTCATAGTCAGTTAGCTAATTATTTTGTATTGTGTAAAGTTAGTCAGGCAGTCACATCAAGTTAGTTAGTCAGTTAGATTCTAGAAGCTTCTAGTTCTGTACATATATAGCATTGTATTCCATTCATTCTTTTCAAGTTACATTGAATGCAAAATTCATTTTGTTAATTCTAGCAAAGCTTTCCAGATTAACTTTCATCAAAACATAATCAAGTTATGACTCTTCTCTGTCCTTAATTTCTCAGAAATACAACAATTTATGCACTTCCCACATATGCAAATATTATCGTCAAGTCATATGGTTAAGACCAACCAGGTTCATTACCTCATATTTGTGTCATGAATGAACACTAACTAACCATCCATGAATTTACATGATCTTTAAGGCCATATACTAATTGAAACCATCCCGATTCCAACTTTCGTTACTTGTGTTCCTTCAGCCGCGACAACGACATTCAATTTGCTTCGTTGAGATGCCAATTGGAATCTAGAGATATCAATTGTACTCAACCCATAACACAAGCAACATACCACACAGAAGGAGTGAAGGAGTGAGACAACTTCTTAGAATGCTCCATTTAGCTAGTTACACATATTTAGCTAGTTCAACAAAACCCAAACTTTTGTAGTGTTACAATATCTCCATATTGAGAACATTCATCCTCAAATGTGGATCATAGACTAAGATTAGACTAACCTCAAATTTTGACCCATAAACACATTAAACTAGATGTTATCCACAATGACAAGGACTCTTACAATTAAAATTATCAAGTTGTGACACGGAGAAAGGGAATTCAAGACACTAGAAAATGCTGCGAAACTACGATAGGCAAAAGGCTTATTAGCACATACCTAAAAATAGAAAACAAGTGAGAATATATCTTCATGTCCTCTGCTTCCCAAGTCTCTTGCTCGGAATTTTGATTATGCCACAAGACTTTGACTAACACTACATCTTTAGCTCTCAACCTTCTAATTACTTGATGATCTAGGATTTGCACAGGTTCCTCTTCATAAGACAATTCCTCGATAACTCCGATCTCCTAGTTAGTCAAGATATGAGAAGGATCAGGTCAATACAACCTCAACACATACACAAGTGAAAGACCAGATTCACCATATTATTTATATCTAATTAGTTATCTACAAGCTAAGTATTTTTATTTGTCCTTTCATATCAAAACAAACTTATTTTATTCATATAAAAATAAAATGGAAAAATCACACCATATACACATTTGAGAGACAATATTACGGGTTTTAAACCTACTCTTAATTTTTTTTTACTTATAACAATTTAATTACGGGTTATAACATATCAATAAAATTTAACATTATTTAAAAATCAATTAAGTTTTACTTTTTTAAATGATTAATCTTTTTATAATTTTATAATATTGATAATTTAATTATATTGATTGCAATTCCTTTTTTAAAATCAGTAATTATTAATTACACAAATTTAGGGATTTATATCGATTACAATTCCATCTTTATCGTTACATGCCAAACCACCCACTCACGTCCATCCCACCCCCCTATGCCTATCCTATACAACACGCCACCACCCCACTACCCCACCTTCAGAAATCAAAAAATCATCTCTCTCATCTCTCTCAAACATACTCCATTCCATTTCTCATCTTATTCATGTCGAAGAAACCTGTTCTAACGCCTCGAAAGAGTCTCAACTAGTTGAAGCAACTTCTATGGATGAAGTACATGCTCCAACATTCAACATATTGACTCAAACCCCGTCGCCAAAAAATAATGAAATTCTGGCAAAGGGTGGTTCTTCTCAATCGAAGAATCAGATTACTCAAAAGGAGAAAATTAATCAAGCAAAGAAAACGGTAAGTCCTACAAATCAAAAGGGAAAAAAGGGAAGCTGAAAATTGTAGAAACCCATTCTGATTCAGATTCGGATTTCCTAAGTGAGATAAAAAAGAAAAAATCAAAAAAAGCAACAAATGTCGAAATTGATCAGTCTTCAAAACAATCAAGAAGAACAACAACAACGAAGGAGGACTCAAAAATCCCAATATCCAAAAGGGCAAAAAAGTGGTTAGGATAAGTATTATATTTAATTTATTTTCAAATTATTCAAATTAGTGTTTTTTTTGTTAAAAATATTATGTTATGGTTATTGTTGGTACGAAACTTATATTGGTGTGAAACTTGTACGAAATGTGAATAATATTTGTATGAATCTGACTTTAATATATGATTTATGAATATTGTATAAAATGTGATTTAATATTGGTATGCAACTGGTATGAAATGTGTTTTGACATTGATATGAAACTGGTTTGATATCAATAGCCCAATTTGTTGATTTTAGTGCAGTTTGTTAAATTACTATTTTTTGTATGAGTTATGACTAATATTGCTATGAAATTGATATTTTTCATAATAGGAAGGTTTCTTTTTCAATTTCTCCATTAATGTATTTCAATTTTTAACATTGGTATAAAATTGGTATAAATTGATATTAAATGTTGTTTTGAAAATTATTTTGATTATAGTTGGATAAATTCATGAAAGTAGCTTGTTAAATGTCACATTGCACATGAATCTGGTATGATGTTTCAATAATATAGGTATGATTTTTTTTCCAAATATGGTATGATGTATTACTAAAATTTATGTATATGAATATGGAATGAAACATGAATAATATTGGTATGAACTGACTTTTATATATGGTTTATGAATGTTGATATGAAATTGATTTAATTTTGGTATAAATTCTGTGATATAATTTAATTATAACTACTTATAAACTGAAGTTGGTGTTGGAATGAAACATGAATAATATTGGTATGAAGTATGTTTTAATTTAGTATAAACAATTTTATTTTATAGGCAAGGAAGCCATCCACACACTGGTCTTCATGCACAAACATGAATATTTTTGGCGATCTATTGACTTTCCTCGGGCAAGAGAGGTTTCAACAATTTTTGGAACAAACACCATTTGGTGTATTTTACGAGCTACCCCACATAAAGATTCAATGTCAGTTATTGCGCCATTTGTTAGTTCTTGAAACTAAAAACGTCAAGGACGACATGTTTATTGTCAAAATAAACGGTACAATGCTACGTTTTGGGATTAAGAAATTTGCACCAGTAACTTGTCACTTGGCATATATAATATCGACATATTTTTTGCTTAAATATTGTATTTAGGTTAAGAAAGTCATCAAATACTACTACATATATTAAATTTAGAACTCAATCAAGAATAATTGAAGTTGTTATTCTAAAATTCATTCGAACTTATAAAAATTAAAATTCTAACTCGGCCTTCGTAGAAAATGTGACCTCACACCAACTGGAGGTTCAATTTAATTAATTGTTACTACAATACAACAAATTCGTAGGTAATACTCAAAGTACTCTATCAATTGTCTTTTAAGCCCCCGCAATTTGTAACTTAAACCCCCATAAACTGACTCTTTTTTGTAGAAAGTAAATCTTAAGCGTAGTTCATCCTACTCTTCCTCTTCTGCTATGTAAAGAACAAGTAAATTCTCTTTTATAGGTTACATATGTTATCTGATTATATTAAGATTAACATAGAAATATCGAGTTAGGGCATAGAAAATTTTAGTTTTGCATATGTGCTTTAAATTTTCCACAATATAATATATTTTTTCGTAATAATATATCGAGTTTAAAGTGTAGGAAATATATATGTATATACCAAAAACACAATTTATGAAGAAGAACGCAATGATGAAGGCTTTGTAATATGAACTACAAACACATAATTGAAGGCTTGAAACACGTGAGAATGCTTGGTATTTGCTCCCTCTTCTTTGCAAGATCGCTATGGAATTGTCTATATATAGGTTTAGCGTATAAGATAGGCCTAAGCATTTCTTCACAAAGCAAATAGTGAAGAAATTTTATTAGAAAGCAAGAAATTGAAATTGATCTTTTTGGAGAAGAAACTAATTCTTTGGAGAATGTTGCAAAGAAAGATACTCTGTAAAAGTTACATTAGAGTTTGAAGAAGTTGACTTTAATTAGAATTGGTGATAAACGAACAATACAAGGATAAAACCATTTCATTTAAAAGACATCTCTTCATTTAAAATATTACAATTAATTTTATTTAAACAATTGCAACATCATCCACCTCCTCTTGAGGATTCCTGAAGACCGTAATACAAGTCATGGTTTTGTAAATTCACATCCGTTAAGAAGGAGCCTATGAATCTAATAAAATAGTATTTGCAGTTAAATTTTACACCCTTCAATTAATGTTGAAGATGTACCTCTACGTACAATCTTGGTAGGATTGTCTCGAGGGCCCTGATTTTTCCTAAAGATATTGTTTGCAACAAATTTTATATATATATGGAAAATAAATCAACCATAAATAAAATCTCTAGAAATAAGAATGTTGTTGATAAAATAATATGGGTATAAATCTATTTGTTTCCTTGATTCTTCTCTCTTAAGATTTTTTCGTGACTCAAGGATCATAGTGGCATATTTCTCAAATTAGGATGATATGAACCTCATTGAGATTTATTAGATCTCCATTAATCTTTGTGAATATTTCATGAATTTGCGGAATATTCGAGATACCTCTTTAAAGTAGTATATTATCCTTTATATAGGCATGAACTAGGATTTAGGGTAAAGTAGCCTCAAAATATCCTAACTGGATTGAACAAGTCTTGTAGAATCCCACAAAATGTCAATGTGTGTCTATATATATATATGAACAAAATTGAGAAGTGAATAAAATAACTTTTTTACTTTATTTAATGTGGAGGTTGTTGTAATAATTGAAAAAATGAATAGTAGTTAGTTAATTGTAGCATCCTTTTTTACGTGACCTACCTATTTTGCTGACTCATTTATATACTGATGATTATCATGAACCTACATCATTATTGTAACATTTACCTTTTCTATTCCCCTTCCTATTTTTATTATCTCACAAACTGAATATTCTAAAGTCTCTTAAACGGTCAAATCTTTTTCATTATGCAAAATCTATTATTGTGTATTTATAAAAATATATATGAAAAAAATTGGTGTCTTCTTTAAATCTCAAGCATTACAACAAATCAATAATATTTTAATATCATTATATCAACTTATCAAATTCAGTGCAACACTATTTTGATATCAATATATAAACTTTTTAAGTTTTTCAATCATGTTTTATTTTTCCAACTTTATATTATATTTTTTCATTGAAAATATACATTGTTTACACTGTTACTTCATAATCATAATGTCCGCATACATCCTACTTACTTTCTCGAGACTTCAAAAATTTAGGCCAAGGGGGATTTGTTAGGTATTTGCTCTGAGTTTAGTACCATAAATAGGTTTTCCTTTTCCTAAAAGGAAAACATATAGTCTCCATATTTGGCTAGTCATTTTCTTGTAGGAAAACGTTTACGACTCTATAAATAGAGGCTCGTTCCTTCTGACTTAATTAGCATTCACAATGTAATCCTAGGGGGGGGTTGAGAGTTTTATCTAGGGGGAGAATTTGTGGGACACAAGTGATACATGCTCACTTGTGTGGACCTCTTTGTATTCCGAGTGAATCGGGTGAAGTTATTTCTCTCTCTATATTGTACTCTCATGTTTATGTAGTGAATTGCTCATATCCTTTGTGGAGGTAGGTCGGTTGACCAAACTACGTCAAACCTTTGTGTCTTTTGATATATTTCTTGTTTGTCTTCTTACACATGGTCTTTACAGGTTTGCTTTGAGCTTTCGCATGACACCTAATTATTTTTTATCCTAACAAGTGGTACGTAAGATTATATTGAGTATGTTATATTTATTAAATTTATATATAACAACTAAACAAATAAAATAAGGCCTTTCTATAAGGTTTGATTTAGGTCCCCCAAACTTATTGAGATATGACCTCCAAACTTGTCGAGACGGCTCTGTGTCTTTTACTGCTTGAATACTGATCTTGGCAGTTTGAGAGATATCAGTTGTATTTAGATGAATGAGGACAGTCACTAGTTCAGGTCTATGATGTCGTATTCCTGTTAGTCTTGATAATATATATATAAAAAATCTTTATAAAAGAGAAGCGTCCCCGCTAACTTTCCGCGCTGCTAGTCAAAAGGTCGTTGGCTGGTACTCAATTTAAATGCAACTGTGGTATCCACTTGACTTCAGACATATAGGATGTATTGTTCCTTATCTGTTGTAAACATAAAATATCAAAAATAAAAAAAATAAAAAAAAATTGACTACTAAATATCTTTTTTTTTTTTAAAATAAAATAAAATAGAACCCCTCATCATTGACTCAGGAAATAGAACAAACTGCACACAAACATCACACAATATTATATAAAATATTTAAGCTAAACTTGAAATTTTATTTCAAAACATAAGATAAATGTTTTATTTAATTATTCGTGTATTTGGAGTATAACGTAAATTTAATACATTTAAGTTAAATCTATTTTATTTTATTTTTAAAAAAAGGTCAATCGAGAATTTTAATTTGGAATTCGTACATAGTTATCATTTAAATTTTTGTGATTGATATGCACGATTAGAATAAGTAATGCAGTTCTTATAAAATAATCTATGTGATTTTATATAATATTAGTCATGAGAATTTAATTATTTATGTATTACTTATATATATTTTAATTATTCCATCTTCTATCTTAAATAGTGTGTGTGTGAAGTAATATATATTTTAATTATTCCATCTTCTATCATAAATAGTGTGTGTGTGCACGATTAGAATTAGTAATGCAGTTTGTTACTTTCAATTGCACACGCAAGTGTACATGGTCGTGCAAGTAATATAATGGCTCTTAAAAGAACCAGATTATCGAACCCAAAGGACTTGTCAATTAACTATTTTTACTAAATTATATTGGTTTAATTATTTACTTAAGAGTGTCAAACGAAAAGATCGTAAGAATTAAATAATAAAATTACTTACAATAGTTGGAAAAATCCCAGGGCTGCAGCATACAATGGATCTCATGTATCATATTATAGGCTTAGAACTAATTTTAGTTGTCAAGTTACTGATTTACAGGGTTAATTGTATGATCCGGGCTACACACCTCTCGTTGCATACCCCAATTAGCTATCTAACTATATCGTTGAGCGGGGATAAATAGACTAACTGACGAGCATTTATATTTCATCCTGTTTCGTAACCAAGCAAGGTGTTCGTCTGGGCGTCACTCCTAAACACTAATCACCTCAATCTAATGGGTGGATTGAGCTCTCTATATTCTCTGGTCTATCTAATCCCTCCTCTCTCGATTTTAAGATTAGACAATGTATTTATCTCTATATGGCCAGTCAAGAAATACTAAAACAAAAATATAAAAGTAACTTATAATGACAACAAAAAATTAATTCGAAAACCTTAAATAATCAACATTGAATCCGTAGCTATAGCCCCAGAACAAGGGCTTTAGCTACTAATGTCTAAGAAAACAACAAGAAAAAAAGAACCCTAAAAAGT
The DNA here is from genome assembly GCA_036250505.1 of Solanum acaule. NCBI lineage: Eukaryota > Viridiplantae > Streptophyta > Magnoliopsida > Solanales > Solanaceae > Solanum > Solanum acaule. The sequence continues at coordinate 22,050 of JAJOOR010029565.1, forward strand.
ATTAACGACTTTCTCTTCAAAATGCCTCCTCCTTATTCTATATTGGTTTTTTTTCAAATAATTATTTCTATGGACTATTTATAGATATAAAAAAACCCTAAATAAAACAATTGAATCCAAAACAAATTAGGAATTCAAAACTATAAAGGAGTTGAATTCCTTTTTATTTTCGGAGTGAACCAGTGCTCCACCGCCTTCAACATACTGTTGCGGCTCTTCAGTGACTGTCATGTGGAATTTTCCAATTCCAATTCCAATTCTACTTCAACCTAACATATATATTATTTTATAAAGTTTAATTCATTAAGCTGCCTGTTTGATTTTCTTCTTTAATTTTTCATATTTAATTTGTTTTAGCTTCGAATTTCTTTAACTTTACCCCAATTTACTCCTACAAATAAAATACACTATTTAGCACAATTCATAAAATTCATGCTCAAAACAGACAAAAATAAATAATAAATATGAAGCAAATAATGATTAAAAATATATATTTTTGGCCTCACATACACCCCACACTTAAACTTTTGTTCGTCCCGAGCAAACATTAAAGTTCATCTCAAAATTCATACTAGGAATGTCATCACTTGGGTTAACACAAACAATTAGTCCATATACCAATTTCAAAACACCAAGTACTCTTCTCAATCATTATGCAAGACATCCAAATAAACAACAAACC